>MUZC01000359.1:312324-330211 GCA_002072015.1 Radix auricularia | reverse complement strand
AGCTGTCATTACAAGGTCATCAACAATCAGGTGAGCTGTCATTATAAGGTCATCAACAATCAGGTGAGCTGTCATTATAATATCATCAAAATTAGGCTAACATTACTTTGATGGATACCCATGTCACTCTGCCTATTGAAGAATTCCATATCAACCCGTCATTTTGTCGGAGTAGCGTCATGTTCAAGTGAGAGCTACGAAAAAAATAACAAAATATATGGAAAAAAATCTGGTGCTAGTCTTATATCATATTTTATCATAAAAGTTTACAAATAATATAGCAATACTTTGTTTGTCTCAAGGTGTCCAGGAAATGCTATGGTGAACATGTGGGCTTCAAAATGTTTGGTGACTCAATCCTTTTGTCATTGGCTCGAAAGGTAAAAGCTCAAAGTAGTAGTAGTAGTAGTTGCAGTAGCAGTAGTAATAGTAGTAGTAATAGTAGTAGTAGTTTTAGAATTAAAATATTAGTAGCACCCAATGGGACTGGCTCAATAGACTTTTAAACTGACATATGTTCTATAGTTAATTAAAACTGCTTGATCTATCCGCCATTTACACAAATGTATCAACAATTGACATATCATCCTACCATTTACACAAATGTATCAACAATTGACATATCATCCTACTATTTACACAAATGTATAGAATACAAAATACACAAACAAATTGTGTAATGATAACAATAAATTTGAGCTTTATTTTGAAACGAACACGACAGTAAAGTTCGGCTAATGTCTTCATCAGTACAAAAAACATACATTTTTTGCGTATTTTGTATTTTACTTAAAAGCTTTATCGAAGTCCCATTCTATGTGATACAGTATCAACCATTGGCCTACCATCCTACCCTCAGATGTTCCTGCCTGACTTTGAGTTTTTCCTCAACCTCGGTGACTGGCCCCTGGAAGACAGAAGACCTGACCAAAGCCCGCTACCCATCTTCTCTTGGTGTGGTTCAGACAGGACTCTGGACATTGTCCTGCCAACTTACGACATCACAGAGGCGACCCTGGAGATGATGGGAAGGTAAGACTGACCACCCCTTTTAGTACCACACCCACTCATTGCCCACCCCTCCCCAGTGCCACGCCCACTCATTACCCACCCCTCCCAGTGCCACACCAACTCATCGCCCACCCTCCCCCTATGCCACACCCACTCATTACCCACCATCCCAGTGCCACACCCACTCATTACCCACCCCTCCTAGTGCCCCACTCACTCATTGCCCACCTGCTTACCCCCCTGTGCCACACCCACTCATCACCCACCCTCCCCCTATGCCACACCCACTCATTACCCACCATCCCAGTGCCACACCCACTCATTACCCAACCCTCCTAGTGCCACACCAACTCATTACCCAACCCTCCTAGTGCCACACTCACTCATTACCCACCCCTCCTAGTGCGCCACTCACTCACTGCCCACCTGCCTACCCCCCCTGTGCCACACCCACTCACTGCTCATCCCTCCCCAGTGCCACACCCAGTCACTGCCCACCCCACCTCAGTGGGCACCTATCACCAGATCATTAGATTCAATAGCATTGTCTCTGTTAAGATTCCTTTTCTCGGGTTCTACGTCCATTTCTATGTTGTATTCCTAATCATGTTCATTTAATCTTAACTTTTCAAAAATGACAGTTTAAGTTATCTACAATTGATTCAAAAGTCCCTTATGCGCTTGCATAATGTCCTCAGTTCTGTCATACAAGAAAGTTTAAGAAGCACCGAATAACTTGACATTGTATAAAGCTATTTAGAGGCACATTAATGTTTTCCCCTCCCTTTAGAATTAGGAAGGCTGTTGAAAGCAAGTAATTTACATGCGACCAACGCGCGGTGGATGATTGATATTAAAATTTCTGTAAATCTTTTCAACACATTTTTTGTTGTGCTTGTATGTGTCTCTTAGAAAGAAATTCGAGTCTTTCACTTGGTGTGAATGTGAATCTAAGAAATCTAAAACGTGTGACCTAGCAGTAGAAAGATTGCAATTTGAACTAGTTGTATTTAATGGAAGACTTTTTACAGCACCACAAGCATGGAAGCAAACGTTTCGTTGGAGAGATCAACATGTCATTAGTGGACCAGCTAATGGTGACAGATGTCAGTGTGGACTGTTGGTTGGTTGGAGAGATCAACATGTCATTAGTGGACCAGCTAATGGTGACAGATGTCAGTGTGGACTGTTGGTTGGAGAGATCACCATGTCATTAGTGGACCAGCTAATGATGACAGATGTCAGTGTGGACCGTTCGTTGGAGAGATCAACATGTCATTAGTGGACCACCTAATGGTGACAGATGTCAGTGTGGACTGTTGGTTGGAGAGATCAACATGTCATTAGTGGACCAGCTAATGGTGACAGATGTCAGTGTGGACTGTTGGTTGGAGAGATCAACATGTCATTAGTGGACCATGAGCTAATGGTGACAGATGTTAGTGTGGACTGTTGGTTGGAGAGATCAACATGTCATTAGTGGACCAGCTAATGGTGACAGATGTTAGTATGGACTGTTGGTTGGAGAGATCAACATGTCATTAGTGGACCAGCTAATGGTGACAGATGTCAGTGTGGACTGTTGGTTGGAGAGATCAACATGTCATTAGTGGACCAGCTAATGGTGACAGATGTTAGTGTGGACCGTTCGTTGGAGAGATCAACATGTCATTAGTGGACCATGAGCTAATGGTGACAGATGTCAGTGTGGACTGTTGGTTGGAGAGATCAACATGTCATTAGTGGACCAGCTAATGGTGACAGATGTCAGTGTGGACTGTTGGTTTGAGAGATCAACATGTCATTGAAAGTCACAGTCAACTTTTCATTGTACTAAAAGTTAGTAATTGGAACAAGTGTATATAAAAACAAGTTGAAATCTGTTTGCCAACTTCAAAGAAAGTGCAACCAGAGCTTACAACGCCATCTGCCGGTATCCATATGAAGACCTCAACGGGAGAAACGGCTATATATGTGACATACAGAAATTTGTTAACTGCTCTATCTGTTAGAGGGTCACAGATAGATTGTTATAAATTAGGTTTTGTTTGAAAAAATAACATCACTGAGCCTATGACGTCAAATGTATTTAGTTAATGTATGATAAATCTGTATAGTTTTGAACTTAAAAATTTGAATATCTCAAAACTAACAAAAATATCACATAGCCTATTCTTCTCCTGGGATCTTGACATAAGTCGTAATTACTTCTATTTGGACACCTGGAGACAAATTAGACAAGCTTCTGCCTTATGTAGGTCAGCAGCCCAGATCTGCCAACGACCTGTGACTGAACCAGACGGTGGTGTCATATCAGATGTCTTTGTTAACGGTCCCTTGAAATTCTATACAGGGCGTGTCCCCCGTGCCATGCCATCTCCTGCAGCACAATCAACAACGTGGTAACATGCCGGAGTTTGGGGATTTTTAACCTTCTCTGATCTACAGACGCCATAAATAGCAACACTTACCGGATGACTTGCTGGTCCTTAATGTGTGAGATTGACTTAAAACTGGGCACTTGCGGTTTTAAAATTGACCTGGCAGTCACTGCTATTGTCTCGTGCACAAACACACCCACGAGAGTCCAGATTGAAAACAGATTAATAGAGAGTCACGGCACAATCGCTCCACATGGGATGAATATGGTCTTTTCTTTGTCCACCTAGGCGGTTGCCCCGCCCCCTCTCTGCTTTCCTATATAAAATCGCTCTGTCATCTCTCAGTTTCACTTTTTCTTTGGATACTTCGGATTCCACCGCAGCTAAGTTCCTTCATTTTTCATTTTTTATTTTTATTTTCGTTTTGTTTGTGTCTTGTATATTCGTTGATAAAGGCTCTTTGCCGAAACGTTCGCTGTTTTGTTACGTCCGGTCAGGCTAACCCATACCTTGTTTACGTCTCTTCCATTGAATTTTAAAATTAAAATAATAATAAACATAAAACATTGTTAAGCCCACGAGAAGTCAAGACAGCGTAATACTAATACAGTGAAGTCTCGGTATACCTCCTTCATCTGTTCCAGACCCACGAGAAGTCAAGACAGCGTAATACTAATACAGTGAAGTCTCGGTATATCTCCTTCATCTGTTCCAGACCCACGAGAAGTCAAGACAGCGTAATACTAATACAGTGAAGTCTCGGTATACCTCCTTCATCTGTTCCAGACCCACGAGAAGTCAAGACAGCGTAATACTAATACAGTGAAGTCTCGGTATACCTCCTTCATCTGTCCCAGACCCACGAGAAGTCAAGACAGCGTAATACTAATACAGTGAAGTCTCGGTATACCTCCTTCATCTGTTCCAGACCCACGAGAAGTCAAGACAGCGTAATACTAATACTAATACAGTGAAGTCTCGGTATACCTCCTTCATCTGTTCCAGACCCACGAGAAGTCAAGACAGCGTAATACTAATACAGTGAAGTCTCGGTATACCTCCTTCATCTGTTCCAGACCCTCGTTTATACTCCAACTCGGACGTTTACTGAACGCATTTTTTTCAATAAGAAATAGAAGGACAACGATTAATCCGTTCCCATGAAAAAAAATCATATTATTAATTATTATACATTTACTGACCCGTTTGTATAAAATAATTTAAACGCTGCTTAATAATAAAATTAATTGAAAAAAAAAAAAAAGAACTTAGACGAAATTGTTTCTGTTTTTCTGATCAAAATCAATTTTTTCAACATGCTCTAATGTCCATGGTCTTTGTTCTGTAATTGACTTGACCACCTTCCCAACATTTAAATAAAGTCTTTGTTTATCACAATCAAAGTAATCTTCCATCTACTTGTTGTGTGTGGCTACAACCAAGTCCCAGACACGCACGCCAATTAATGTTTCATCCCTAACTTCAATCTCTGTTTTTTTTAACTCCATTGTGATCCTAACCATTTTTTTAAAAAGATACATGACTTCTCTCATTGACTTTGTTAGGTCTCACGTTTAGTGAATTAACTCATAATTTACGAGGGAAAAAGTCATAATTTATTTATTGCGCGAGTTGTTCACTGTGTGGTTGCAACTGCCGTGCTATCACACTTGAGTCTTGAGCGGTGTGCTGGGATTTCTACAAGTTGCGCATGTGCACTGTGTCACTTTGACTCATAGGAACCGTCCATAAATGACGGCGGGCACGTGTCCACACATTTGTAACGATGTATGACGAGAGGGGGGGGGCGGGTATGTTTAAGAACTGTGACATGACATCACATAAAAAAATGCGAACCTTTAAACAAAAGTTCCACTGAAATAATTGACGCTTACAAAATATTTGATGACATTTTAAATGGCCGCACGCGTGCTATGATATCAGATTGCAGCCTCACATTAAATACAAACTTAAATGACAGTAAAACGATTTGAAAAAAAAGCTCATTTTTAGATAGGAAATACTGCTTTTATGGGGGAGGTGGGGGGGGGGGCTTTATTACGTCATATTTGAGGGTGACTAACTTTTTGTGACAACATGTGACGATGGGGAAGGAGAGAAATCGGCAAAAATTGCGTGAAGCACGCAGGTCGTATTCCAAAGAAAGGTCTCGAGTCCAAACAGGACGTATACCAAGTAGGACTTATACCGAGGCACCACTGTATTTGAATGTTAATTTAAACAACACAAAGCATGAACTTTATTAACGCGACTTCTCTTGTGAATCCTTACTGTAACATTTAAACTACTATAAACATGAATTTTAAATAGGGCTGCGGAAATTAACGGTTAAATAATTGATTAATCATTTAAAATTGTAATCGATTAAAATTAATTTAATCGATTAAAATTCGATTGAAATTAAAGAATTTGTTTTAATAATATTATTTAAAAAAAAAAAATATTTTATATATTCTTGTTAATAACATAGTTTTCACTCGTATAATTATTATTTATTTAGAAGTGCATGTGTGAAGAAAAAGGTTTTGCCGTGTTACGTCACAAAGTATGAGAGCCATGGAATTACCGCGACGTAACCGATTTCGCGAAATAATGAATCGCGACTTTACAGGGTTCTATATATGCGTTATATAAAATACAATTAATCGAAATTTAATCGACCCCCCCCCACCCCATATTAACCGTACAATTGTTTAAAAGTCAGTACCAGCCCTACTTTTAGTTGAACATTAAATATGATGGTGTTTTATTTCTCGTTACTGAGACTTACTGACTGATAATTTCAGGAAATATTTAAATGAAAAGAAAATGAACCTCACTTTGTGTTTTGAGAACCGTTGTGGAACTGTTTGCCTGGTATGATTGTAGCAAGCGAGCATTTGTCTTCATTTAGGATTCAAGTCCAGACAGGCCATGTGGTCGGTGGCTTGTGTTGCTGGGGTCATGACCCTGGGCCAGGTGGAGGGTTGGTTGTGTTGCCGGGGTCATGACCCTGGGCCGTGTGGTCGGTGGCTTGTGTTGCTGGGGTCATGACCATGGGCCAGGTGGAGGGTTGGTTGTGTTGCTGGGGTCGTGACCCTGGGCCAGGTGGAGGGTTGGTTGTGTTGCTGGGGTCGTGACCCTTGGTTATGTAGACGGTTGGTTGTGTTGCTAGGGTCGTAACCCTTGGTTATGTAGACGGCTGGTTGTGTTGCTGGGGTCGTGACCCTTGGCCATGTGGTCGGTGGCTTGTGTTGCTGGGGTCATGACCCTGGGCCAGGTGGAGGGTTGGTTGTGTTGCTGGGGTCGTGACCCTGGGCCAGGTGGAGGGTTGGTTGTGTTGCTGGGGGCATGACCCTGGGCCAGGTGGAGGGTTGGTTGTGTTGCTGGGGTCATGACCCTGGGCCAGGTGGAGGGTTGGTTGTGTTGCTGGGGTCGTAACCCTTGGTCATGTAGACGGTTGGTTGTGTTGCTGGGGTCGTGACCCTTGGTCATGTAGACGGTTGGTTGTGATTCTGGGGTCGTAACCCTTGGTCATGTAGACGGTTGGTTGTGTTGCTGGGGTCGTGACCCTGGGCCAGGTGGAGGGTTGGTTGTGTTGCTCGGGTCGTAACCCTGGGCCAGGTGGAGGGTTGGTTGTGTTGCTCGGGTCGTAACCCTGGACCAGGTGGAGGGTTGGTTGTGTTGCTCGGGTCGTTACCCTGGGCCAGGTGGAGGGTTGGTTGTGTTGCTGGGGTCGTGACCCTGGGCCAGGTGGAGGGTTGGTTGTGTTGCTGGGGTCGTAACCCTTGGTTATGTAGACGGTTGGTCTTTTTGCTGGTGTCATATCCAATATATGTTCTTTCAATGATTGACGATATCTTATAAATACATCTTTTATTTTATAGATTCCTGTATCGAGAATTTTAAAGATATTGAAATGAAAACGTAACAAAGGAAAAAAATGACGCAGAGGCTAGAGTATTAAAGATTATTTTTCTTTCCTTTTTTTAATATTGCCCAAAACGCTCAAAGTACGACCCGCGCTTTAATTTTTAATGGGCCTGAGGTTTCATCTTTAAAAAATGAACTGTCGAAGATGTTTTGAATACAATATACGATGACGTCAAATGATGGCAAAATTCGATAATGTTTTATTTTTACCAACGGGAGTGTTCATTAGAAAAAGCCGATGCCGTTATGTGCTGTAAGGTGTACGAAATTCGATGAAGTTCGATAGCAAAAATCGATGTCATATTATTGATTATTTTTGCTAACTCTGAGAAGTAAATAACTATGGCGTCGTGCACTTACATTTTAAAACATTTTATCACATTTTGACCCAACATTTTCAGTGCTATTTATATTTCAACACATTTTATTGATTGTAAGTTACGAATGGTAAAATAAACATCTTCATTCCATAACTTGTCCTTTACTTATCCCATTTGTATGTTTTCAAAAAATAAGAGAAATTCATTTTAAAATTCTCGAAAATCAAGATAGTTTTGACCCCCCCCCCCACTCAACCCCACCCACACACACAAATAATTTTTAAAATATATCACTTTTACAAATCACAACAAAAAAATAATCAAATGATTTAAAAGCCCGTCCTCGTTCTCAGTGTATTTCATTTTTGTTAATTATCTTAATTTGTCGCGCTCATAATTATAATTCATGGTGTATGGCCATCTCGAATTTTAATTCATGGTGTATGGCCATCTCTCAAAAAGGTCTGGATACCTCTGCTCTATAGGTGTGTACAGACCAGGAGAGGTATGAGCATGCAGCAATGAAACTAGAAATAACTGTTTACAAAGCGTGTGTGCTTCTTACCTTTATTTATGTATGTGAAGAAATGACAGTTTATCAATGCCACGCAAGAATGTTGAACCACTTACATTGGACTCATCTAAGATACCCCACAAGGCAGGCAAGGGACCAGATAATGAGGCATTCGCGCATTCAGGTTTACCTGCATCTTAATCATTTTTGTGAGTTTGGGGGAAAAGTGTGTGTGTGTGTGGGGGGGTAGTTTTGTTTTGACCTGAATGAAAGTTTTTAAGACTGTCTAAAAACCTCACTAAACGCTCTTAGTATGAAACTATAGTAATGGAAGAATCGGCAAAGGATTGAGACCCGTGGCCTTCACCTTTACTAAGAGGCTCCAAACAAAATTTAGCGAACAAAGCAGCAGAGACGAAGAGACGGACCAGAAGACCAGACTCAACTTCATACACAGATCTGTCGAGTCACTCACTGTACAAGTACATTACCTCAAGGAAGCATCGGCCCCCATCAGAGCCAACTGAACATCAACAGTCGCAAAGAAACATCCAATAAGGATGATACAAGTGGTCATGGTTGATTTCATCCAATAAGGATGATACAAGTGGTCATGGTTGATTTCTTTCAATAAGGATGATACAAGTGGTCATAGTTGATTTAATCTATTACAGATGATTCAAGTGGTCATAGTTGATTTCATCTAATAAGGATGATACAAGTGGTCATGGTTGATTTCTTCCAATAAGGATGGTTATGATTGGATTTCGACTGACGGATTATTGTTACTTTCCTGAGTTTGGTTCCTTCTCTGAAGCTTCAACATTAACATGCAGCTTTAAAAAAAAAAAAGATAATAAATTTTATTTTATTCATTTTATTATTCATTTTTTAGTGGTGTATTTTTATTCGTAGTAAAGAACAAATTGACGGATGATAGCTGAAGAAATATAGCTTGTACTTCAATATTCTTATCTTAGATATACAGACGCTCCTTCTATGCAGAAGATAATTGCGTCCACAGACCATGACAGATGATCTGTTGGCAAGTGATGTAGCGGTCACAGGCCACGGCTATAGGGGTTCCACGCATTACCCCAGCCGCGTAAAAATTAGGTAGTGTTAGTATCGTTGAGATACGTGAGAACCGTAAATAAACTAATGGAGGGGTGCCAGAAAAGGTCTTGGGTTCACGCATTGCCGCCTCTGTGTCTTTTGTGTTTTTCTGTCTAGTTAGGTACCCATTCGGAGCTGGGTGACTCGGGGACTCCTCAGGCCCCGAGAACAAATACACACCTTCGTGTGGATTCGAACTCGTGACCATCGGTATGACAGTCGAGAGCGCTACCTCTCGACCACCACGTCCCACATATTCATCCGAATCTGCCGCCCGGTGATTCTAGTAGAACCTGGAAACAAAGTTTTCATTCTGACTGGGGCGGGGGGGGGGGGGTTGCACCCGGCCTGTTCGACGGACAGAATTAAAAAAAATATTTTAAACGCATTGATGCATGGGAGATAGAAATGACTGCGTCCAGCCTCACATTTTGAATAAAATATCCCCGCTGAAGTGTACGCCCAAAACTGGCCGTGCTTCCAGTGTTCTACTTGAAAGGCTATTGACAAAATCTCAGTGGGTTGTTGCTGAAAATTCACGTCCTTTTGTTGAATTGGGTTCAAGGCGACAAGCCTACCTGTCCTGTTGCCATTTAGCTCGTAGAGATGTTGTTAAAAGGTTTCGGAATAAATGTGTGTCTTTTAAAAGCTATTTGGTTGGATAGGGAAGGAATGTTGTTATGAATAACGTGGTGGTGTGTCTTTTCTGATTGTGTGCGTGTCATGATTGTGTGTGTCATGATTGTGTGCCTGTCATGATTGTGTGTGTCATGATTGTGTGTCATGACTGTGTGTGTGTGTCGTGATTGTGTGTGTCATGATTGTGTGCGTGTCATGATTGTGTGCCTGTCATGATTGTGTGCCTGTCATGATAGTGTGTGTCATGACTGTGTGTGTGTCGTGATTGTGTGTGTCATGATTGTGTGTGTCATGATTGTGTGTGTCATGATTGCGTGTGTCATGATTGTGTGTGTCGTGATTGTGTGTGTCATGATTGTGTGTGTCATGATTGTGTGTGTCATGATTGTGTGCCTGTCATGCTTGTGTGCGTGTCATGATTGTGATTGTCATGATTGTGTGTGTCATGATTGTGTGTGTGTCGTGATTGTGTTTTTCTGTCATGATTGTCAGATGTAGAGGTGATCACGTGTCTGAATTTAGTCAGTTCGTAGCTGCCATGTTAACGACGTAATTATCAATCAGCCCCTGATTTAAAAAATGTGAGGACCCCTGGTATGACAAGTTTAAACCCCGTGACAGGAATATTGGAATAATATTTCTCCAGGCTCACTAAACTCAATTATTTAGATGAGCTTGCATAGAGTTCATTGGTCTTCCCTTCCATTTATCGTTACGGTTCTATAAACAAATAACCTGATAACTACAGATGTTTGCTGTATGAGGTTATAAAAAAAATACTTGTTAGTGGGGGCTGCCTAATATTTTCTTTTGTTTTCGAATGTAGAAATATTGATGCACTAAATCTGCGTAAAAATTAGGTAGTGTTAGTATCGTTGAGAACCGTAAATAAACTAATGGAGGCGTGCCAGAAAAGGTCTTGGGTTCACGCATTGCCGCCTCTGTTGTTTAAAGGGTTATTGCTAGCCGCCGTTGTTGTAGATGTTTATCTCAGCGAACACGTCACCGGAACCACAATTCGTTAGTTAATTCTAAAACATGATAGAAGTTATAAACCAGACTTTTGGTGATTCCATAATGGATAATGTTCTTAAAATATTAGCAAATTTATCCTCAAAGCAACTGTGTGTATGTCAGTTTCTTTTATTTATATACATGCACATCTTTGTTTAGGCCTTAACATTTAGCTGAGAGTCAATGTTCACTATCACGTTTTGTGATCGGAGTTCTATCGGCATGCGCGCTCGGCTGGCGTCACGAGTCACGGGTTCGAATGCCTGTGAAGTCAGGTATTTTGTTCCAGGATCTAAGGGAGGGTGTGCCTGAGTCCACCCAGCTCCAAATGGGTACCTGACTCTTGTTAGGGCAATAAATGCTTCTGGGCATTTTGCCACACAATCCCCTCATAGCCCGGCCTGTAAACGCCGCGTCACTTGCCAACGTACCGACATGTTCAGTGTGTTCTTGTCAGAACATAGGACGCAAGAATCTTCTGCAATAGCTGGAGCGCTTGCTTGTAATTTTTTTTAACAAAAAAGTGTTATGCTTCTGTTAATGTTTCCGACCGTCACTTCATTTGAAGATGTCGGCTATGAATCGTCCTTTTAATTGTACGAATTATAAAATAGAGCTACCAGAACTATCAGTTAACTGATAGCCAAAAAGGATATAAAATCTAAAATCTGTCTTTTGTAGCGAATCCGATTGGTCGCAATGATTACTACCCAAATAAACATCTCACGCACCTTGCCGGCTCAGTAATTGTAACAAAAACTTGGTACAACATGGACTGTGCTTGAATAGAACTTACGGAATCGCATGTCAGAATGGAGCAGACAAATGCAACTTTCTTACAGAGGCGTAACTGATGATATTTGGCGCCTGAGGATAAACTATAAAATTGCACCATACCCTTAAAAAAAAAGATTGTCTTCTCCTTGATCCATTTTTCTTATCTTAGATATACAGACGCTCCATAATTGCGTCCACAGGCCATGAGAGATGATCTGTTGGCAAGTGACGCAGGGGTTCCACGCATTACCCCAGCCGCCTAACTATTGTCTAGTTAGGTACCCATTCAGAGCTGGGTGACTCGGGGACTCCTCAGGCCCCGGAAGCAAATCCTCGCCTTCGCGTGGATTCGAGCTCGTGACCATCGGTACGACAGTCGAGCGCGCTACCACGCGACCACCGCGTCCCACATAATCTGACGCTATAAAACTAATTTTTGCGCCCATATTCCTACCCTCTCTATACGTCTATGGTAAAGGGCATTCTTCGTATAAAATATTTAAACAGCCTATGAGGGTAGACCAACAATTTTTAAATGTTTAGTTAAGGGAGATAAGCCGTAAATATATTTTTTTAAAAAGTTATTGAATGTTACCTTACTTTACTTTCTGTCAACACTTCAATTAGGGCTTTAGACGAACTGCACAGTTTATTAAGTTGGTTGTCTGGTTTTATAAATAGCATTTTAAAAATTAGTGTTAAAAATCTTCACTGCTATGAAGCTCTGTTGTGTATGAATAATTGAAATATTATTTGGGGGAAATCTTATCAAATTAACAAAATATTACACCCCACCCCCTGCCCCCCCCCAAAAAAAAAATAAAATCAGTCATGTTTTCAAAAGTCATTTCCTGTTCTTAATCCAAAGAAGCACTTTAAAAAATATCACTTTTTTTCTATGACTCAATACAGTAACTCAGTAATTTTTGTTGTGATATCTTAAATTTCTTTAGGATTTCTTTAGACATGTTCTCAACTCAAGCCAACACAGGTCCAAAGTGGCCCAACAAGACAGCTGTAGCTTTTTGGAGGGGTCGGGACAGTCGTAAAGAGAGATTAGATTTAGTGGAGTTGTCTCTTAAACATCCTGAATTGATTGATGCCAGATTAACCAACATGTTCTTCTTCCCAAAAGATGAGAAAAAGTATGGGGAGCTAGTCAAGCATGTTTCCTTTTTTGACTTTTTTAAGGTAGGTGCAAAAAGTATTGAGCTTTTAACTTCTAAATGAAGTTATTTAGTTTTATTTTTTTCCCCCTGTTTTTGCTTTATCAGATATGTTATTCTCTGTAAAAGTGGTTAAATTTGAATTTATTTGAACATATTTTCTCCCACTCCTCAAAGCCTCAAAGCATCCATGTTGAATATTTTAACTTCCTCTCCCCTTCTCTGTCAAGTAAATCATCCAATGTGGCATGAAAATAAAACTCTTACTTTTAACTATAAAAAAACAATTAAATCATTAGTTTTATTTTATACTGGCTAATATACCCGGCATAACTCAAGCCTGCGTTCTGGATCCCATTTCGTTTGACTCCTTATACCAAAATGATATGACACGAGAGGCCACCAGCCACAAAGATCATATGATGCCAGTGTTTCCTCAGTGTTTCCTCAGGAAACACTGGCATCATATGATCTTTGTGGCTAGCCGCTAGTGGCCTCTCGTGTTATATATCATTTTTTTGGAATAAAAAAAAAAAAATGATATATAACACGAGAGGCCACCAGCCACAAAGATCATATTATGATCATGCCAGTGTTTCCTCAGGATATCATTAGAAAAAAACAACACCACATACAACCTTTAAGTTAACAGAAATTAATTGCCCTGTTGTTAACAATAGAGATTTCTCTAAATTTTAAAAATAATTTTTACATAAAAGATGTTAAAATTATTTGTGTAAACCTTTATTTCTTCCATTGAAAACCCTATTGTCAATATGATCCCATACTTTTATGTGAATCCTATCAATGGTTGAATAACTTTTCTCAATATGATCCCATTTGCTTGCAAAATCTATTTCCCTGGTGGGAACTAAGAGAGTGGTTTGTTTCACATTAACAATATTAATTTTGTGGTATTTTGGAAAACAAGGGGAGTGATAGAGGACCAATAGTGGCAGGGGATGGGAATGAGAGAAATTCAGCTAGCACCTCTCTGGATGGGGATAGATGCCCCTTCAACATTAGACTATTTCTTGTGAGAAACGGCAGGAATATGTCATTGATGTTTTTTTTCTTCATTAGAACAATTTTAAATATTATAAATTTTGGGGTAATATTTTAACTGTATTAATTTGTATAAAAGTTTTGGAAAAAATTTAAAATAAATTCCTTCTCACCTTCTCCTCCAGTACAAATACCAGCTAAATATTGATGGAACTGTTGCAGCCTACAGGTTCCCATATCTTCTTGCTGGGGATTCAGCCATTTTCAAGCAGCAGTCAGAGTACTATGAACATTTTTACAAAGAGCTGGAACCAAATGTTCATTACATTCCCCTTAAACATGACATGAGTGATGTTTTAGAAAAACTGAAATGGGCCAAGGAGCATGATAAAGAGGTATTTTTAGATAAATTAATTAAATTATTTTAGAACTGATTTAAAACTATTTCTCTAATCAAGAACCATTTACAATAAAAATGATTTTCTAGATATATTATGAACTTAAAATTTTTTTGAATTGGTACATCTCTAAATGTATTGTAATCACTCCATTAATTTTAAAAACTCATTATTGCCTTATGTGTAATACTAGACTAGATAAGCAGATGATTCAAAAGGTTCTGACAGCAGGAAAAGACGATTCTTTTATGAATTTATGTTATGTTAAACCTCATAGGCCTTAGAGTAATATCAATGTTGGTAGGTGAGGGCCCTAAATATGTGATTAGATATAAGTTTATAAATATGTTTTTCAAATAAAACTTACAACTATGGAAAACCAGAAATAAAATTTTTCAAAAAAAACAACTTAAAACTAAAAAAAAATTAATTGATCAAATTTATTTTAAAATTTTCCTTATAAATCAAGCAGACAATTTTTTATTAGAACTTAAGCTATATATTTTTTTCTTTTTTAAATTTAACATAGTGTTATAAATCAGTTTTTAAAAATTTGAATTTAGCTTTACTTTGACATGAACTGTTGATCCATTCCTGTAGCAGTTGTACAATAACAGGCACTCACTCTTTAACAACCAAATTATACATGTAATTCTAAAACTTTAGCAGCCATATTATATATTACTTTAACACTATATGGTCGCTTTACATTATCTAAAATTAACTGGGTCAATCAGGGTGTTTATGAATTCCAGCAACTTGAAATTGCAAGACTTTAATAAGTTTTAATTTAATTATTAGTAGCTCTTTTGTTTTAATGTTAATTGATTACTTAATGTGATATTAAAATCAGCTTCGATCAGTTTTAAAACCAGTGTGTTGTAAAGATGATTGATGTCAGCAGGGATATTGTTTGGATAAGTGCTGCCCGAGGCTGACCAGTCTTTATTTTCTCTATACCTAAAAATTCCATCCATAAGTTAAAAAAATGTGCGCCTGAGACAATTCAACCCCTCCTTCCTACACCACTGAAGTTAAATATCATTTTTAATAATCCATTAAAAGATGAATATCAAATTAATTTTTTTTTTTTAAATTCAGCATTAGTTTAACCTTAAAATGACATTGCTTTGTGTGTCCCGTAACCTCGTGGTCGTAGTGGGTTCTAATGTTGCCATTAGAGCTTTCTCGGAGCTTGGTAGACCTTTGGTGCCTATCTTCTCTCCAGGTCAGTGGAGGACCTATTAGCAATAGTAATTAATCAATGATTTTATTGTGGCTTTAACGATATCACACCCTTCAGCTTGTGAGGTGAGCCACTATTGACTTTGCAATCCAGCTGCATTATCTTATTTTTTTTTGTACAAAAATAATATTACCTTTCTCTTCCAGGTCCAACAAATAGCTCTAAATGGCCAAAAATATGCACGTGAGAATTTAAATCCAGCTGATATTTTGTGCTACCATGTCAGGGCATTTCAGGTAAGGGTTCTAACTCTGTTGAAAATGGGTTGCTTTTTATTTAAATCTCATTTATTGTGAAAATTAATTTTTGTCTAGGTTCCTGTGATTAAGGCCTCCATTCCCTGACTCCATGACATATTTGGTAGTTTAAGTTTTTCAATATTAGTGAAGTACTCAAATATGACTGGAGAAAAAGAATGAATCTCCTTTTTCAAGGAACTTCAAAGAGAATTGATATAGGTGCATAAGTGATGCATCCATGTTGATTTAAACTTCACAATAAAAATAGTTCATTTTTATTAGCATAATCAAGCATCCCTTAAAAATTATTAAAATTTCATGTCTTTACATTTAAAAAAATCACATACCTTTTTGTTTTTATTTTGCCGTATTTTAAAATAACTACTCCATATTTACAGCATTATGCGACACTATTGAAGAAAAAAACACAAAGTGGAAAAGATTTTGAACAAGTCAAACAACCTGAGGAAAAAATGTCATGTTCCTGCTCAAAGTCAAAGGTAATAATGTAACCAGTTATTTATTGTTAATAAAAAAAAATGTGCAGAATGGCACAGAGAATACAGAATGGATATTTCAGCTTGATTTCAAGCTGTGAAACAAAAACTTTTAAGCACCACAGTAATCTTTAAATTATTTAAATTTAAGTGTCAAATATGTTTTTTTTAACAAGTTCTTCACACAGCTGGTTGCTATTCTCCAACCATAATCATTGGTTTGTTTCTCAATATGAAATTTAGTTTTTGAATGCATTTGCACAGCAAGGTTTAGTGCAGTCCAGAGAAAATATTTGCACTACACTCCCAACAAAAAAAAAATATTGTGCAGTTTGATCATAAAGCCACTCCTCAAATTCCAGCTCTTTTGTCTAAAACCAAAGTCCAAATAATAGTTGAATATTGTCACATTAACAAAACACCTGTAAAAAAATGTTAACTGACACAGCTGTTTTATTTTGTATCCCCAGAAAACCAAGCATGAAGAGTTGTGATGATGGCATGGTACACATAGTACCAATACTTACAGGGTGCAAACCATTTACTTTTGTTTATGGTATTTCAAAATGTTTAAATATTATTATAAATATTAGCAAAACATTTCTGTTAATGATATAAAAAAATATATATTTGCACTTGAACATTTATTCTTTGTTTTATTTTTCCTGGTATACAGAATTTTCTGATAGTTCTATCTTTATATCTTTATTCATCTTTTTACAATGAAAATTACAATAGAACACAGTTGCAAATACAAATTATGTTTTGAAAAATAGATAAATTAAAATAAAATATAATCTGATACATATGATTATGGAAAGATGACATTAAGTTGACTATTTAAAAGACTGTCATAATAATTAACATCCATCCATCCATTAATCCATCAGGCGTAGGCAGTCATGCTTCTCCACAGCTCTCTATCTTTGGTATTGCCCATCAGCTCCGCTGGTGATTGTGCCCCAGCATCTTTTCTCTCTGTCTGCCTCGATCCCTTTTGCCTTCTATATTTCCTGTTGTTACTGTATGTTCTAATTTGCCTCGCCTCACAATGTGTCCAAAAAATTTAGATTGTCTCTTTCTAAAGTTAGACATAATTTTTCTTTTCTGGCCTACTTCTTTCAGAACTTCTTTGTTGCATCTCTTCTCCGTCCATGCGTTAAAACTCTTCCCATTACTTCAAACACTCATTTACCTAAAATGATTGTTATTTTGACAAATCCCTCCTTGTTCATTGTAAAAAGATTTAAACAAGGAAATTAGAATTTAAAGCAAGGTCTAATGCTTACAATGTGCAATTTCAAGTTTCTATGTTGATACATTTATAAAAAGTGGCATGACATTTTTTAAATATAACCTTTGCAGATATATGTATTCACATAATGATCAGATGTCTTAAGTTATTGCCATATCTTTACACTGCCTGTAAATAACCAATGGTGAAATGAGATTCAAAGATTTTACTACAGGCTCATAATCTTTTTCTCCCCAGCCCCACAAATTTCATTCAACTACAGCCCCCCGTCCCCACAACTACAGCCCCCCATCCCCACAATTACAGCACCCTGTCCCCACAACTAAAGCACCCGTCCCCACAATTACAGCACCCCATCCCCACAACTACAGCACCC
>MUZC01000359.1:300878-312073 GCA_002072015.1 Radix auricularia | reverse complement strand
TAGAGATATAAGAGAACTGGTTGAACTACAGCACCCCTTCCCTACAACTACAGCACCCCATCCCTACAACTACAGCACCCCGTCCCCATAACTACAGCACCCCGTCCCTACAACTACAGTACCCCGTCCCCATAACTACAGCACCCCATCCCTACAACTACAGCACCCCATCCCCATAACTACAGCACCCCTTCCCTACAACTACAGCACCCCATCCCTACAACTACAGCACCTCGTTCCTACAACTACATCACCCCATCCCAACTACAGCACCCTGTCCCAACTACAGCACCCAGTCCCCACAACTATAGCACCCCATCCCAACTATAGCACCCTATCCCCACAACTACAGCACCCCGTCCCAACTACAGCACCCCGTCCCCACAACTACAGCACCCCGTCCCCACAACTACAGCACCCTATCCCCACAACTACAGCACCCCGTCCCCACAACACAGCACCCCTTCCCCACAACTACAGCACCCCGTCCCCACATTTTTTAAACAGATTTATTTAAATCAAAAGGAATAAATGTTAACATTTTATGTTCTTTCAGAGAAATTGCAATCCTTTTCCATCTCTATTTGTGAACTGTTCACAAACACTGTCTTTGTATTTAAAAAAAATCTATTCATATTTTCAAGCATGTTGTCTAAGTTGGTTTTGTACAAATACATAATTACATATGCAAATTGGATATCTGAGATCTTTATATATTTTTTTCAAGGATCTCAGTCTCCTAGTTGTATAGTAGATAGAAAGGTGTAGATTCTATGCCTCAAATAAAACTGTTCAGCTTACTCCCACTTTGTGGTGAACAAGAAAACAATTTTCAAGTGCTATAATGTTGAAGAAATTGTTTTAATAATTTATATTTTGATAAATATCACCACCACTAACTTTATTATATTGTTTTCAAACTGACTTGCTGTGATATCTGTTAGACGTGTGTGTTAAGGCTGAAGTCACATTATGCAAAACTGTTTTGATGTTACTGAATGTACAGTGAAAACAACTTGACCAACCTGTGGCCTTGGAATAACTGCTGAAGGTTTTAAGATTTTGTTTAACTGACCGATTTGTTTAAGATTATATTCAAAAATGTATTCAGTAATATTCAATGTTATAATTTTCAAAAAATATTGTTTTTTTCATTAAAAAGATTTCATTGCAATTTTCATATTAAATTGTGTAATATAATTAGCTTAAAAGGTTATTTAAACCTAGTAACTAGAGAGAAATTTAAAATGATATTAAATAACTGTATACTATATAGTATCTATTTTATAGAGGCAATAGCAGCTTGTGTTATATCAGAAACCAAAATCGCCATGACAGAAAATAGAATACTGACATAGTAAAACAGCACAGAAGATCCTCAAAAAATATAATTAAATCATGTAAGTTTTTAAACAAATGGTTTTACCCAGGAACTGTTCTTTTAAATCTTTATATTTATTCAGACTGACATGAAATTTGTAGCTCTAGGCCTATTTCCACATGAAAAGAAAGCAACATCATTAGATAGTCAAATATGTCACAGAGCTTTTAAACTAAATTGTCATAAAAATTTTCAGCGCAAGTAAATAACTTACATTTCAACAACCAGGCAATTTCTAAGACTATCAATTGTTAAATATTTTGGTTTTGGGGAGAATTCCTTTAATATAATTATGTTGATCACCTCAGTTCTAAAGATTATTGATTCATATTTGTTTAGGATGTGAATTTGATCTTTAAAAAAATGTAATTCAATATAAAGTATGTTTAGTTTGATAGTGTAGTGTTAGAAATCAAACTGATTATAGTATAGTTTTTTTTTAGGTCGAGAAAAAAAGCGTTATCCTCAAAGTGCTTCACTAAAGTTATTTATAATCTATAACAAACAACCAAAAGGTTGCAGAGCAGCAAAAATCTGAGTTGTCTGGAAGTCTAACATTACTTGATTTTCGTGTCACAAATTAAAGTCTGTATAAAACAATGTTCAATGCTTCATGCTCATAAGCTGCTCAGCAAAATCTTGTTTATAGATCTACTCTAGTCCATTCTTGTTTTATATTTCTATGTGCTGGTTTCATTTTAATTGCAGACATCCTCAGTCCTTTACTGTGCTCTTATTTCCATGTTAATGTGTTTTAATTCATAACTTCTGGTACTACTTGGGTTTGTAATTATTTTATTCATATACTGTATTTTATTCATATACTGTATGTCATCCATTTGTAAATGTATTTTCCTGGTCTAAGATCCCATAGAGGATGTCATGACAATATCAATAAATTCAATAAACATACCAGATTTCTTTCTAAAAGTTTATTTGGTAGAGATATAAGAGAACTGGTTGCATTGTAATCTCAGATCATGGTTACCAACCATTTCATTATTATGTCCTTTCAACCATGTGTAATAGTAATTTGCTGAAGTGCCGCAGAAGCAAATCTTAAATGATCTCAACTATTAGAATGTAAAAAAAGGGGCCATCCAGAATATTTATTTCTAAATGAAATTATTCCTTGCTGTCTTTAGCGATAGTATGGTACCAATAGCACTAAGACTTGCCAATATCAGCACACAAGTCAATATTGTGCTGTCTTTTATATTTGGCTTATTACCAGTGTGTAGATCATGAGGTATAATTGACTCTAGGGTCATAATAAAAATGCAGAATTCCTTAAACCTTCCCCAAGACAAAAATAAACTGTGGATGATTTTGGTTTGAACATAATGTGGGACATTTTTAAACTTGTATGACATGAGAAGCTCATTCACCTATTAAAAAACAAAGTCAAAGGAAATGTGTGGTTTTCACCAATTCATGTAGGTAGTTTATATCAGTATTAGGGTTTTTCCATACACAATAACTGAAATGTCAATGTTCTTTATACTATACAGTTTTCTAATTACATGGCAAAATTTAATTTACAATGTTAAAATATGCATTTAACATCTTTAATTTCATTTATTAAGTATGATTAAGAAGATATGCATCTTTTCAGATAGGTTCTAAACCCCAATACAACTCATAAAATCTCTGGGAAAGGGGCTTGGAGAAATGAAGACAACTAAACTTTTAATCAATCACATGTAGTTTAATACAAAATCTTGGCTTGCCTGTGAAAAGTATATATTTTTTCAAACAACAGTTGCCGAACATTTGTCCACAATGAGTAGTATCAACAACTGCAAGCTCTATTACAGCATAAATCTACATTTGCTACAAGTCAAACTATGATTTACAATACAGTGTGAATTTGAGTACTCTGATATAACAAGTCTAGGCTCACCATTTGTTATGCAGATCAACAGGCAACCATTTACAACAAATAGGCACAATGACCTGTCCATCTGTAAAAATCTTTAAATAATTTAATGGTGACTGATTGAAAGAACATTTGCATATATTTTTTCATTTATTTTCCCCTCAGAATCAACCTATTAAAATTATGTAATAAATCAACTGCATTAACAAACAAGATTTAAATGTCAAAAAAAAAATAAAAAAATAACACTGTCCCTTTTAAAATTGATTTAATATTCATACATCTAAAGAAGAATCTTCATACAATCATTAAAAAAAAAGCCACAAATTCCAAAATTGAATTTAGGTCATAAGTCACTAAGCAATGTCACCCCAATGTTAAATATTATATTTTCCATATAATGTCTTTAAAAAACAAAATACTAAACACTGCGTTATACACAAGCCATACCTGAATTCAGCTAAAATTCACTTTTAAGCAATAGATAACAAAAAAGACATCACATACAGGAAAGGAAAAAATCCCTTCCTGTAATTTGTATTCTAATATTTTATTTATTGATTAGTTTCAGTTAAGTCTGGTCTTTGTCGCTAAGTATTTTCTCCCTACCCTCCCAATCCCCAAAGTCTTTCCCAAGCTAAACTGAATTTTCATCACTTCTTGTAAGTGGGTGGTTTAAACGCAAGCTTTCTTGTTTTTATCACAGACCACTTGTGACGTTTTATGTAGTAACTTACAGCAAGCAGGAATGAGAAGATGATCATTGCCTGCAAAAAAATGTTTTTAAAAGATTTTATGCTGAAATTATATATATGTATAATTACTTTAAAAAACAGCTATTAAGGGTTTTATCAAAAAAGAATGAAAGATTTCATCTATTTCAAATATGGAGGGAAAAATTGGCGATTAAAAGTATTATAATCATAAGATTAAAATACTAGGCAGGTAAAAAAAATGTGCATAAGTAATTACCCTTAATCCATATAATTTCCTAGTATCATGTTCAGGTTCTCCTGCCCACTTCAGGAAAGTCACTACATCTTTAGCCAACTGACTTGTGGTGGCTGGGGTTCCTAAAAGTAGAGAAAACACAACAACTCTTGATCTTCACCCAAACATATAGAATGGGTCATGGGAATATTAAAGTGATGTCCAGTTGAAAAATTGTTATACAGAAGGCATAAAATTTTTAAGTTACTGAATATATAGTGTTTGGCAAAAGTGGGTTGACTTGACATTATAAAAAGACTAGGGCTGCGGAAATTACCGATTAATTTCTTGATTAATCAGTAATTTATTTTATCAATTAAAATAATTTTAATCGATAAAATAGTGATTGAAATTTAAGAAATGTTTTTGTTTTTAAAATTATATTTACCAATATATAATTAATAATAGTTTTTATTTTATTTTTTTACGTAAAAACTTCTCCGTCACAAAATGTTGGAAAGTGTAAACTTTAAAATAACCTCTTTTATAAAGAAAATGATATTTAAAAAAAAACACATTGTTTTTAATCATTTAACTCTTAATGTACCAAAGCGCGGTAATCCGCGGTTTACCGTTTAGTACCAAAGAGCGGTAATGCACGACTTGATAGAACTCTCTTTAGAAACGAAATTACAGAAAATAAAACTATTCAGTGCGGGATGAACGATGTTTTCGACTTCCGGCAATGACGGCTGTTTACCTCGCTAGTGTTATCGCTCGATTTGCGATGTTTTTTGGGAGATTTTATGGTTTTTTTTCGAAGATGCGATTTTGCTACACTTTATTACTAAAATAATAGTACTAAACTACAGGTAAAAATAGTTTTAAACTCAAAACGGTCTTTCGGGTACATAAAATAACCATTCTTATTCTAAAAGATGACGTCAGTATGACTATAATAATAAAAATGGATTTAACGCAATTTTTAAAATTTTATAACCGGTTGATCGCAATTCGGGAAATTCTTATGGTACTGAGGTGGAACTTTTCCAAAAACCTTATGGCACATTAAGAGTTAACAATAACAAAATTTAAATTCAAAGATTTCAAATTGAACTACTTATATTTAAATATATCTCCTAACAATATTATACCTTTGAAATCAAATTAAATCAAATACTTATTTTTTGTGGGCATTTTAAAATATGCCATAAAATGGCACAAAATGTGAAGGAAAACAACCTATTGAAAAAAATCATAACTTTTGAACCGGTTGGAATAAAAAGATGATGTTTATCTTTTTGTTAATCATCAAACAATTTCTATATGACTGTATTACTTTTATATTTTCAAATTAATCAGAAATTTTCATTCAATTGCCTAAACTTTAATACGTTATTTAACTTATTTTCATTAACTATGTTTTAAAAATAACTTAATAAAAAATATCAATTGCCTGTTTTTATTACTTCCCTTAAAATGTTCAGTTTCATGCCGTCGTACATCTTTATTTCTAGCTTTAACAAAATTATCGATTAATTAATCAGTAATTTTTCAAAAGTTAACGATTAAATTTAATTTAATCGAGAACAGCCCTAAAAAAGACATCTTAAGGGAGGTTAAATATTACAAAAAGAAGGAATACCCACCATCATCATATTCAATAATTTCATTGTAAAGTGCCTTGGCCATTCCTATTGCTCCTCCTGGGAAATAAGGGTTGTAATGTTGACCTTCCATCAACTTAACGCCAGCTGGGGCATCAACATAACCCGTTAGGAGCGAAAATATATAGTCCTGAAAAAATGATGCTTTGATGAGCTAAGTGTGGAATGGCATAAATAATTCTTAACAAATAGAAAAAAAAACAACAGATGTAATAAATATTTAAATGGCATCTAAAAAGCAAGAATGTTATGAACATTTTAACTCTTAAACCCCCAAAGCGCTTTAATCCGCACCTAGCTACTATTACCGACGCGCGGTAATGCGCGCTTCGATAGAACTCTCTTTAGAAACGAAATCACAGAAAAGTAAAAACTCTTCAATGCTTGAAAGATAATGTATTCGACTTCTGGCAATGGCGGCCCTTGCTTGCGCTAGTATTATCGCTCGATTTGCTTTTTTAAAAAAGATGTGATTTTATTCGGCATCCTTCCGTCTCGCGAGTCGACGGTGCATCACCAGTGGATTGGGTTGCATTTTCTCAAGTGGCTGTGCAGTCCTATCCTTGAGTGACAGTCTTAAGAACAGATTTTACACACAAGTTCTTTGCTTCCAAATGTTTTGGCCTTTCTCTTAGCTCTGCTGTCTGCAGCCTCCTCCATTCTTCACTCCTCGGCTACTATGACGCCTTCTGTGCGCCACATAGATCAGTCTTCTGCATTACACTTCCAGTCACTTGTATGTATTCTGGCTGCTTTCATATCCCTTTGGCAGACATCTTAAACTCACAGGCGTGGGCGTATGGAGGAAGTACAGAGAAGAATATTGCGAAGTGTTTGTGCGAGAACACAACCTTGTTTAACTCCGCTGCTGACTGGAAAGGCTTCTGACATAGCTCCATCGAACTGCACTGTGCCCTGCATATTTTCATGGAACTGTCTGACAATTGCAAACAGTATTTGGAATAGCCCGTTGGGACTGACGAAATCAAAGGTTTTTGTAAGGTCCATAAAGGCAATGTATAGTGGCATCTGCTGCTCTCTACATTTATTATAAAAATAATAGTGTTTAACTCAAGACAGTGTTTTGGATGTGTAAAACAACCATTCTTAGCCTAAAAAATGAAGTCAGTATGACAATAATAATATAAATGCATTTTACACAATTTTTTAAATTTCATAACCAGTTAATCGCAATACATGAAATCCTTACGGGACTGAAGCTGAAGTTTATTGAAAACCTTCTGGGGCTTTAAGAGTTAATGCTTTTTCAAAAGGCACTCAAAAGCTCCCCAACTACCGTATGATTCTATGCCACAGTTCGTGGGTTAAAAAAAAAAAAGAAGCAAATAATGCTCTACTTACTTCACCTCCATGTCTGGCTAACACTATATAGGTCAAATCAGGGGGATAGGCCCCATTATTGGCAGCCCTGGCTTGCTCTTCATTTTTGTATGGGCTTGGGAAATGATCAGATAACTTTCCAGGTCTCTCAAACATTTCACCAGTTTCATTGGGACCATCCTCTACAAGCGCCTAATTGAAAAAAAAAATATGAATAGTTTAAATATTTATCACCAAACTTTTAAAAACGAATTATTTCTTAACCAATTAAAAATTGCAATAAATGTTATGAAAAATATGAAAAAACACGTTGAAAAAATAACGAAATAAACTTTTAACTTTCATAAAATTTAAAAATTAATAAGCATTTATTATAGGAATAGGGGGCAGCGGTGGTCGAGTGGCAAGCGCGCTCGACTGGCGTTCCGGTGGTCACGAGTTCGAATCCATGGGAAGCCAAGGACTTGTTCCCGGGGCCTAGGGCGTCCCCGAGTTCCACCCAGCTCCAAATGGGTGAAAAGCAGCGGGGTAATGAGTGGAACCCTTAGCTGTGGCATGTGAACGCTGCATCACTTGCCAAAAAAACAACTGCTGCCTTGCAGATGGTCTTGGCTGATTAAAGGATATGGAAGCAAATCCAGAAAATACAGCAGGCTGAAGTCGGAGACCACGGGCCAATTGGCGCAAAACTCAATATTCAATATTGAGAACGAAGAAGAAGAATTATAGGAATAAATTGAATTGAATAAAAACAACAATTAATAGTATGAATTTAGAAATAAACCTAAATTAAGTTACATAGAGGATTTCACATTATAATAAGAAGAACAGATTATTACAGTCAGGTAAAATATTCATGAATACGTGTAAATAGTGTTGTTTTCAGTAACATTAGACCATACATTAAAAATGGGCTTAATACACTATCTGATTTAGGCTTATAAAATGTATGTTAAAACTAGAAGGGGTTGGGGGATAAACTTTAAGCTAAATGTTAAGTGTTTCCTCCCAAAAATACCGGGTGCTTCAAAAAAATGTATACACACTTTAAACTATTGTAGTTTTCCCGCTCTACGAGGCTAATGTTATATTTCTTCGCCAGGTGCCAGCATAATCGTCCCTCTATGTTATATTGTCAGTTGGAATTTGTAATATCAACATGGGGGACGTACGTTTGAGTTTTGAAGAACGTAAGCAGGTTATTAAGTGGTACTGGAAGTTTGAGAATGTAAATGAAGTTCAAAGACAGTGGAGAAGGGAGTATGATACAGAACCACCTTCAAGATTAACACTTACACGCATACGAGACAAATTCGAAGTTCATGGAACAGTGTGTGATGTGCATAAAGGTCATTCAGGTCGGCCTCGAACAGCTACAAGTGATGAGTCATCAACGGCAGTCTTGGAACTGTTTCAACGCTCTCCTAACAAATCTTCAAGGCAAGGGGCACGTGAAAGTGATGTAAGTGCTAGCAGCGTGCTACGCATTCTGAAGAGAGGCAAGTATCGTGTTTACATTCCAAGACTGATGCAACAGCTAAATGACGACGATCCAGATCGAAGGTTGCAATTTTGTGAATGGATTCAGGAGATGGTGATACTTGAACCGGGATTTATGGGTAGCATCATTTGGTCGGATGAAGCCCAATTCAAACTTAATGGAACTGTCAATAGGCACAATTGTGTTTACTGGGGTGAAGAAAATCCTCACATTACAATTGAAAAAGCTGTAAATTTGCCTGGTGTAAATGTGTGGTGCGGTTTGTCTTCAAGGGGACTCATTGGACCTTTTCGATTTGAAGGCACTGTAACTGGTATTAATTACCTAACAATGCTTGCTGATTCCATATTTCCTGCCATTCGTGCATTATACGGTAATGATAATTTTTATTTTCAACAAGATGGTGCCCCGCCGCACTATCACAGGGACGTACGAGCTTACCTGGATCAAAATTTGCCGGGCCAGTGGATAGGACGCAGGGGGCCAATCGAGTTTCCAGCACGCTCTCCAGACCTTACACCACTGGATTTCTTCTTATGGGGCACAGTAAAAGATTAGGTGTACAAACGTAAACCACGTAACCTAGACATTCTTTGGAATGAGATTCAAGCCGTGTGTAGAGAAATCTCATTGGACGTTTTGATACGATGTACAGAATCAGTGGTGACTCGTACTCAGAATTGTATTGATGCTGCAGGTCACCAATTTGAACAGTATTAACATTTGTTATTTATGTTTCATTTACATTGGACTTTCAGCTTTCTAATTTCCTGAAATTTAACTTTGTAGAACGGTAAATAAATTTTCTATGGAAGTTCAAAGTGTGTATACATTTTCTATGAAAGTTCAAAGTGTGTATACATTTTTTTGAAGCACCCTGTATAATTATTTGAAGACATCTGGATACCTTCTAATTACTTTAAATATTTTTTTATTATACTTGTAAATGTTTTGCTTCGATTAATGTAACTTTCCTAGTAAACACTAATTAGATTTGAAGGGAAATTCGACTTCCGGCAATGGCGGCTGTTTACCTCGCTAGTGTTATCGCTCGATTCGCGATGTTTTTTGGAAGATTTTACGTTTTTTTTTCGAAGATGCGATTTTGCTTTACTTTATTACTAAAATAATAGTACTAAACTACAGGTAAAAATAGTTTTAAACTCAAAACGGTCTTTCGGATACATAAAATAACCATTCTTATTCTAAAAGATGACGTCAGTATGACTATAATAATAAAAATGGATTTAACGCAATTTTTTAAATTTTATAACCGGTTGATCCCAATTCGGGAAATTCTTATGGTACTGAGGCAGAAGTTTTCCAAAAACCTTATGGCACATTAAGAGTTAAGCCAACTATTAATTATTATTGCTATATTGTTCTAATTTTAAATTTGAGAATATCTTTGATTTGTCAATCAAAAGCACAAGTATTTGAATACAAAATAGAATTAATTAGAGAGAGATGGTGTGTAGTTTATTAAATTTATTAATTAGGACTAGGCCTGTCAACGGGTACCCGGGACCCGGGTACCCGTTGACGAGCAATTACCCGGGTAGTAAAATGGCGCCCGGGTACCCGTGAAAATGGTACTGCAATATCGTAACCACCAGTGTTTAAACTGTGGCTCTTATGTCTTCAAATTTCGGCTCAAGAATAAATTATCAAATTAAAATTTTTCGTTTGAAATAAATACTGTGAAATACGTATTAACATGAAAATGCTTAAAATGAAATAAGTGTTAAAGGGAAATAAAACACGGTTTCGACAATAAACTACAAAGTATTTTGATATATTTTTTTCCAAATACATGATACAAAAATCATTTAAAACAAAAAGGTTTTTGTTCTTTGAATTGTTCAAGTAAGGAAAAAAAAAACACAACGCCGATAACTACTATTAACTAGGAAGGGCTCGAAATGACCTTCACATTGGCTTTGAAATACGCCGCTCATCGTTGATACCGACAGAGAGAGCCAACCCCCCCCCCACCAACCGATGCACACGTGTCTCCACTCCTATCTCCACCAAATACTTTTTAAAAAATGTTTCAATCCCTGAATGATTTTCACTACAATAATGAAAATAAATGTGGGGGGGGGTGAGTCCATCCCCTCAGTATGACACAAAATAGGACACAAGAGTGATAACTAGGAATGGCTAGAAATGACCTTGGCTTTGAAATACGCCGCTCATCTATGTTACCGATTGAGACGCGCCAATTTCTTTTATCTACCCCCCCCCACACTAACATATGTCTCCAATCCCATCCCCAACATACTTAAAAAGAAATAAACACCTGCTATATTCTGGGAGGGGGGGGGTAATTTTTTTTAATTTTTTGTATTTATAAAATCATATTTCAATCATTTGAACAATCTGTACAGTATTACAAAAATAAATACTGGGGGATGGGTCCACTAAGTAGGGAAAAGTCCTGAAAAACTTAGTTAATTAAAACAGTTGTCAGCTACAGCAATGAACTAGAAATAA
>MUZC01000359.1:232813-300815 GCA_002072015.1 Radix auricularia | reverse complement strand
CCCCCCCCCCGCTCAAAAAATCACCTTACCACCCCTCTGCTCACTGTTTTTACACCACTGTACTACAGTAGTATTTCAATGTCATCATTTTACAATCGTTGACTCATCAAAATTTGCATTTCCCCAATAAACAAAGCAGTAAAAGGCTAATGGTAGTAATAGCGGGCATTAAAAAAAGTTACCAAAATTTTGAGTTTTGAGGCATTTCCGGGCAGCATTTTTCAACAATATTGACAGCCCTAATTAGGACAGACATTAGCTTGGATTGCACTCTCAAATATAAAAAATTAAATCAATAATCAAGTTAAAAAAAATCATGAAGTTTTTCCAAAATGTTCTCTATTTCTGCCATATACACCAAGTACCTTATTAAGCTTGTTAAACGGTCCTCAGACCAGGACCGGTCATCTTTATTCAGGACCGTAGGACTGTGTAACCCAAAAGAAAACAACAACAAAACAAAAAAAAACCTAGCGATAACGTAGTGAAAAAAACTAGTGAAAAAAACAATACAAGTGGTAACGCGCCTTGCGCCTCTCCCTTTGTCGCGGTGAGTAAAAGCGATACCAAGATCCAGCTGGTTAGTTGTCAAGCCACTGTGACTGTACGGGGGCTAACACATTGCGCATTTGATGTCAAGACTCGGCGTACGATTACTACTATTAATGTGGTAATCAAATGCCTTTGACTAGCAGTAAAACTGTCGCTAAAAGAACGAACTTGAATTTGTGGGCCGATTAATCACCCGGTATCTTTGCTACGTCTTTCAAATACCTCTAGTAATATAGGAACATGTACTTCACTAAGCGGCCGGTCATCTTTATTCAGGACCGTAGGACTGTGTAACCCAAAAAAAAAAAAAAACCTAGTGAAAAAAACAACACAAGCAGTAACGCGCCTCGTCATGGTGAGTAAAAGCGATACCACGATCCAGCTGGTTAGTTATCGAGACACTGTGACTGTATGAGAGCTAACACAGTGCCCGTTTGATGTCAACAACGGTCAAGGCCGAGGCTGATCCTATTTATATTAATTATAGTCTGTTTCTTATAAAGACAAAGAAAGATATAAAAGCATATGACCCCGTGACCTATCCGCATTTTCTGATCACCGTTTTAGTCTGTTTCAGTTCAGGCATTCAAAAACTTATCGGCGCGCGCCGCTTAGTGAAGTACATGTACCTAAATTACGAGAGGTATTTGAAAGACGTAGCAAAGATACCGGGTGATTAATCGGCCCACAAATTCGAGTTCGGTCTTTTAGTGACAGTTTTCCTGCTAGTCAAAGGTATTTGATTACCACATTAATAGTAGTAATAATATGCCGAGTGTAGCTCAAACCCTATTTGAACAGGAAAGAACGGGGAGGGGGAACGTGTGCGTCGCAAAATTGAATTATTCTGGCGAGTTGACGATAGAAAAATAATGTTTTTTACAATAAAATCCATTCTATCATAGTTTACTCCGTAGCTTTATAATTTTATTATATAATTAATTTTAATATGCGAGTTGATCGGCATCACGCAAGAGAGGTAAACATGACGTCACAACGGACGGGGCGAGGCGTTGGTTTTTGAAACTAATGAAAAAACCTTGCTAACTTTAACGAACGATTGAAGCTGTCCTCTTATTTAGACCGGTGAACTACGAGTACCCAAAATAAAATATAAAAAAGACAATTAACCATCACTGTTTAGTTAGTTTTTGGATTTTAAAAAATGCTTTGAATTGAGGGCAATGCGGAAAGAGCTCAACGCAAGCGGGGGAAAGTGGGCTTTGATGCCATCAGACGATGCCAGGCGACAACATTCTCTTGTTAGTTCTCAAATGGGTCTCAAAACATTAGGGATATAAGGACGAGCGGTTAACCGGTCTTTTTTTGAACGGTTAGTCGGTCCTCAAAAACGAGCGGTCTTAACAACCTTAGTCCTTATGATTACCCATGTGTGTAAATTATTTCTCGGTAGTGACAACTCACCTCCTCGGCCTCTGCTTTGGCCTCTTCTTCTGTCATGATAACATTAACTAAGTTTCTGAAGCACATGAATTTCATGCTGTGGCAGGCTGCACAAACTTGCTTGTAAACTTGATATCCTCGGCGAATACTGTTCAATTTTAATTTATTGATCAATGATAAAGCACACAAAAATGAGTCCAACTAACACCATAATAAATAACCTGGACAAAATTAGAACTACAGATATTTCCATTCAATAAGATTTGTAAAGATTCACCAAATACATTTTGTGCACAATATTTTCTTTTGTGGAACAGAAATCAAAATATTACTTTAGAAAATTTAGAGGGGTTTAGAAAGGGAAATAAAGAAAGGTTGGTCTGCTTTAAAAATTTAAAGCTTGAGTAAACTGAAGAATTCAATAACATTAAAAAAAAAACCTTTTGTAAAACTAATTAAAAATCACATCCATAAAGTATCTACAAGAAACAATATCTTATAAAACAAAATTTGTTAATTTTTAACAGAGTAACAGGATTGAAATTTCCTTAATTTATTATGTTGGAAGCAAAAATTAAAAATAAAATATTGTATGCATATTCTAAATGAATTAAGGTCTTGCAAGGTGTTAGGTAATTTTATAACATACCTTCCATGATCCAGTGCAGATAGGAGACCATTGTGATTCCAAGGATACTTAGGAGGATGCAGAACAAGATCACTGGCAAAAGTTGGTTGGGCTAAAGCAGTTGCAATTACAGTTCCACCACCAATAGCAATGGAACCTAAAACCCAGGCCTGGTGTGACATATTTTATCAAATTTTTAGAGCAATAACAAAAAACATTAATTTTCATTATTAATCAAGCAAGGTCACTCCAATGTAGATAAAGAAGATAAAATTCCATAAAGAATCTTAAGTACAATTTAATGTTTTAGATTTTTGTTACTTACCAATCTTTTTCCAGTTTTTCTGCTAAATGTAACAATAGTTGCCTGCAAAAGATTTTTGTTTGAAGTAAAAAAAATAATTAGCTCGATGTCATTACCCCTTGTGTTTAGCTCTCTTCCACATTACCTGTCATCTCATCAGATTTTTAAAAATTGTCAGTCAAACTAAAGCTAAAAGAATAACAGTGATTCCGAGCAAAAAAGTATCTGATAAGTGAATTTATATATTGCGTATCTCTAGATACCTATACATGTATTGTCTTTAAGTCTAAATGTGCCAAATTATTTAAATATTCCAATCATCGATGTGAACAACAGTCAAGAGCAAAGATACTGGGAGATTAATCGGTCCTCAAATGCGAATTGATGATTGAAAAATAATATAGTATTTTAAATAATTCCATTTTATAACTGTTTACTCCCTAAGTTTAAAAATTGTATGATTATTATTTTTTAATTCAATCAATTACATTTCTTAAAAAATCGTTCAAACAAAGAAGTCAACCGAAATGATTAATATTTAATTTTATGTATTAAAACAACATGCTATGAAAAATGTCAAATCAGTTCGTTTTAGAGGACTGGCTAATCCTTTAAAAAAAAGACTTTTTTTACTGTCCAGTCAGAATTTTTCCTTAATTTTTTAGAGAATGAACAAAGAGCGTGCGTATCAAATATCGCCTCGTGCCGTCTGATGGTGACTTCAAAGAACATCTGATGTTTTTTCAACTCAGTCAACTCTCAACAGTAAATAGTCTCAGCGTGATGCAGCCATTTTGTTTATTTATTGGTAACAAAAATTTGGCAAGCAGTTTGCTAGATAAACAAAATGGACGTTTTGTGACCGATTATGTATTATATAGAGCCGAAAAAATGCCTTAGAAAATAAAAAGACTCCTAAACTAAATTAGCGCTGTAATAGCTGAAATACAACATATAAATATAATAATGTAGGTACTTTTATATGGCAAGGGAGACTACTACGTTCTTTGTATCGGAAAAATAATTCGGCGCCGGAGATCCAAGTTTTTAATTTTTCAGAGGAGGGTGTAAAATAACTTATAAAGAGGTCATTTCGAAACGAATGTGAGTTCCTTTTCCGGTCTAAACCGTTGGTAGACATATTGGCCTACATTTTAATAGATTTCTTTTATATTTTCAATCGACCAGGATCTTGGAATAAAAAGGTCAAAATATTGCACCTTTCGACTCAAATTATTTTTTTTGGGGGGGGTCCCTCAACCATATTAATAGTCCCTCTGCGCCATCTATTGATCTACGTCTGTGCCAAATTTCATTGACCTAGGACGTAAGTGTCATTTGATTTTCAAATTTGAGTGACATGACCCTTCTTTACATGTAAGTGACACCGCCCCCTATTTAATGGCGGAAAGCCCTGACGCTTATAAAATATTCAATTATTTTGCCTATTTACAATAAAATATCTGATAATTGATGTTTAAAGATGATCTAATATGGAATTAATTCAATAATATACTTAATTTAGACGGCTAAACACTGCAGAGTTGATATTATAAAATACCATAATGTACTGTGTGCAGACAAGTTGTCCCTGGCAACCATTACTGTTCATTCAACCTCATTGTGACTCATACTACTACTATGTCTTTAATAGTTTCATTCATTAGTTGTGGCAGTGTGCAAAATCCTTTTAACCATTGGTCAGGGTTAAATTAATTATTCATAAGCCAAAGTTGAAGGTTCAAAAGGAGTTCCTAATATTATTGGTACAATTTTATAGAGGACGGTTCATTTTGTTATATGTAGGTCATGGTAATAATGATAGTCGGGTGAACTGGAACTTATAAACACAACAAAAACTTCGTTTCAAGCTAAATTTTACTGCTAATACAAATAAAAATGATTTATTAATAAAGAATATTTTAAAAACAAAATTAAGAACTAATTATTTTATTTACAGCATTGATCCTGAAAATAAAATCATTATTAAAACAAAGACTTAAGTGCGTGAAGCAAACAGCGGAATTGAGGTCACAAAATGTGGGGGTAAAATGCATTGGCCATTGCCATTGGCATTGGGGACTGGGACAAATTAAACCACACTTTGAAAATTCATAACTTTAAAACTACAAATCCTAAAAATATAATCTTGGTGTTAAAATTTATTTAAAAATCAGCTCTATTTAACTGTGTTATTAGTTATTTATTTTGTTTAAGTTGAATTTTTTACCAAAGTGCCTACGCTAGCAACATCCGACCGGATCGTCTGCTGTTACGATATGTCGTAGCACTAGTTTCCTGACTAGCACTAAGACATGTCGTAACGCTAGCAACATCCGACCGGGTCGTCTGCTACTACGACAAAATTGTCGTAGCGCTAGCCACATCCAATTTAATTTGATGAATAATCAATGAATAATGATAATGAATGGGACACACACAAAAACGTTCAATAATTTGACTTAAGTTGCTCATATAAACTACCTTAAATGGATAGATCTCTAAGCCCATGTTAAAAAACTTAGCTCGCAGTTTTAAGACAATCTCAGGGGTATCATTTTTTCTATAATTTGTTATATCTCTTTCAGGTCCTTCTTTAGCAGTCGCCATGTCAACTCTCTTTATAAGAAAACTAGTAAGTTATAGCTGCCACTTATCTTTTTAAAATCCCAAGATTTGAATTTTTGTGGTTTTTTTTTTTTTTCCCCTTCAAGTCTTAAATTCCCAATGCTAGGAAAATGAAATACATAGTCTATTGTCATGTTGTATTTTGTATATTAATTGTACGAGACTTGAACAATGTGCCAAAAACATGCGAGGATGCTGAATAATTTTCACATAAAAAGCCTGAGGAAAATTATCAAAATTAAATGGCAGTGACACAGAAGTAATTGTTCCATAAATTCCAGACACCGTACTACTTGCCAGGACAAGCAGGACTCCCAAGTATTTACACAAATCTGATGCGCTGCCTACTGCGTTGGGCGGGGAACGTCGTGCACATGCCAGACCACCGGCTTCCACAAAGTTCTTCTCATATTTTCCAAAGGCAATTAATTTTCAGTCGAAAAAAAGTCCCAAAAATGAACAGGAATCCTGATGTCTTCTTGTTCAATCGACACATACCTTTTAACAAATGTCATTTTTTCTGTTTCATTGAATTCAGTTTTGAAATCTTAAAAATTGAGTAAAATTTTGATTTTTACTTTTCACTTTATCTAATACTAATATTACTAAGCGTCTGCTTAATTGATGCCTTGATTGTTTATTTGCCGAAAAAATGTTGAATTGATTTTTAACCCACTTTCCCCTGTGTTAGCTAGTTGAAATCTTGCAGGCAGACTCGTGCCGCCGATAAAACTTATCTGTCGAATTTTCAGATCGATCGACTGTACTGCAATTAAATTAATGAATTTTCAGATTGTCTCTATTTATCTCTATGAAGCATGTTATTTTTTGTGCAAGAGTGTTGCTGTGCTTATTATATTGAACAAACTTTTTAATATTTTCCTGTCGCGCGGTGCGGTACGTAGGCTTTTATATTGACGATATTTTTAAAATATATATTTCCGATCTGTAAAATTAAATGCTAATAATTGCTAGTTTGTCTCGCAGTCCGCATTGCGCTCTTATTTAAACATGTTTTTATAACTCTTTTCCTGTAAACAAATCGAGCGAAAATTCAGCAGGCAGACAATAATAGTTTTAAAAAACAAACTATAAAACCTTTATATATGAGACATAATTACAATTTTGGATTTTTGGATTGTTGAGCGATGCGTATTATGATAAACATATTTTTAGTTATGTATTATAAATAAAGGATTTAGATCTATAGTCAAAAACTTTGTTTTTTTATTTTTTATTTTTTAATTATGTTGTTTCAAATTATTTAAAGTACTTCTTACATGTTCCGCAATGACAAGATCAAAATCAGCTGAAAGTTAGACTAGCTAAAAATAAATGTTCCATTATCATGTTGAGAAGCGTCATTAGGGGGTGCGTACCGCTTAAAGGATATGTATTTTTTTAATTTATTTATTTATTTTTTTTTTTTATAATTGTGTCGCAAATCATTGTTTTTGTTTCCAAAGAATTCCAATCAAAAAGAGAATTTAAAAAGATTAAAATATGCACCTTTTGGTGAACCACGTTCTTCTGGGTGAATAAAGAAACGATTATAGTCTTCTCCATTTTCCAATGTTGAGCAAATAATCTCGCATTGAGGGATGTCCTTTTGATTTCATTAACTGCTCTAATGACATAATCTAGGGATCCATGGAAACTTTCAACAAGAGTTTAGGCGAAATAAGGATGTCGATGAATGGTACAATGTTGGCCTACTGAAATAAATACATTCCGTTCATTTTTTTACATTATGTCAGAGAGTCAAAGGTATAGTTTTAACTTCAAAAATAATAATAATAAATCTCTAAATTCAGTAAATAACGTTTCACTTTTCGTAGCTGTTTCCAAACATTTAGCCAACTTCAAATATTTAACAACAATGTTTTTCGGCATTTTTTTCTTCGGATCACTCATTCTATATGTTTTCAATGGAATCCTGCAGTAAAGCCCTTCTAAGAAAATAATTTATGATAGGATACACTTTAGTAAATATTACTTTACTACTTTACTGTTCACGCATTGAAAATTATCCAACCTGTACCTGGCAACCCTCGCATTTCTTATGCATCAAACGTGAACTTTCAACAAACCCACTATTTTTTTTTTATTTGTTATAGTTATAGCTTTGAAATTCAACATAGCTCTACTTTAATGTCTAGAGAAATAGCATTGAAATCAATACTGAAAGTACCTATGATAGTTATTTAATTAGTAGAAAAATCATTCAGATACTATTTTATTTATCGTTATTTATTTTAATTTTCATACTAATTAAAATGGATAAAATTGTATTATTTCAACATTCTGCGGACCCCTGACGTCGTCCCCTGAATGGTCCCGGGGACCCCTGTGGGTACGTAAGGACCACTTTGGGAACCACTGATTTAGAATCTGAATTGGAAAAAAAATTATGAAGAAACTGAAAGATCAATGTTCCATTTTTAGGACAATTATGTAATTGACTGCACCATAAAAGCTTATCTTCTAGAAGTTACTTGGCAAGAAATCTGATCCCCGCTACTATTCTCTCAAGGACATCAGTCCAGTATTTGCTACTTCAATTTTTATATAATATCACATTCAGATAGTCTAGTGTTCAATCATATCATAATATTGACATTTTGCAGTGGAACTGGCTCTGGTTCTCACACTTGGACCGCAGCCGCTCGATTTTTATAAAATTTAAGTTTCTGTAGTTGATAATGGGTGGATTGTTTTATAATTAATATAACATTATATTTGGAATTATTCAGTTTACGCATGAAAGTGGTTACAAAATCAAATAAATTTCATGGAACATGGCACAGGATCGTGTAAGCGCCCGTTCTGACAATTATTAACAAAAACCATTTAATCGTATTTCCACTGATTTTTATCCAATCCATATTTAGGAGTATATTGCACTGAAAATCTCGTCTCGTAACACACGAGCTGTAACGATAGTTTCGAGTTGCAGTGCTACCGAGAAAAACAGAGAGGGTACGAGGTGGCTACACAGTCTTACTGCAGCATAGTTTTATTTCCTCATTAGGTCTAAATGCTTTATTTATTCCAACTAAATATAAGCATTGTAGCAAATAACCTGAAATTGAAATACTGGTGTTAATAAGAAAATGTCATTTTTGTTGAGTATTTAGTAATAGACACTTAGTTTGATCAAGAGACTCAAGACATACTTGACTTCACTTCACTTATGAATAAGAATGAGACTTATGTTATGATTATGACACTTATGTTTCAGTTCAGTAGTCACTTATTGCTATTACTTTCTTTTCTTTATGGACTATCTTATCTGTTACAGACTTAACTTACTACTTATCTGTTCTGATACTTAATGAACAAGAAATAACACCCTACGACTCATTCAGAGTAAATTCATAGTATGAATTATGATGGTAGTACAAATAAAATAAAGTAATAAAGACTAACCCGAACCCAATATGATCAATATCATTCAATATATGGCCCAATAACCTATAATAATTAACGGCTGAAGCGAAGTTTGTCGACTGTGACATCACGACGCTACCGGTTGCTGGAAAAGAGATTTCTATAAATTCTAAAAGGATTTTCAAAAATGGAAGGTTTTAATTTTAGGGTTTGGGTTAGGTATAGCTTTAGAATTTTTGGAAAATTGAAGGTTTGGGTTAGGTATAGCTATAGGCCATGATGTCACGGTCGACATACTTCGCAATTACCTAATTAACAACTGACACTGGGCTCTTGTGTTTGCCTTTTGTTCCCTTTACACCTAAGCCTGAGTCACTTGCTAAGGAATAACAATAATGTCAATCAGTGGAATCAGTAATGTTGCCACTATAAAAGACACTTTCTCATCCTTAGTTCACATTGACTAGACTATAGTTGGACTTTTTCAATCATGACATGACATCATTAAAATCAAATAAAATAGTGAGAAGTGCTGGATGTCATTGTCAATATAATGTAAATCAATATTCAGACTCTTCAAAATAGATTCTACTTAAATTTGAGTAGCAGTAGTTATGTCATGTAGCATTAAAAATGTAAAAATTAACCCTATTTGCATAAAATTGATGACTTGAATGTAAACTTAATCTAATTAATTATACCTTTCAACACCTTATACTACAGATGTAACTTGTATTTATGAAATGGAAGATAGCCAAGATCCATTAGGAAAAATCTCAAGACAATTATCAGAACTAGCATCGGCACCATGTCATGGGAATGAACTTCAAAGAGATAGTGTTCATTGGACGCCATTTAGTGGAATATCACCGCCACCTGGCGGTGTTCCTTTTAGAAATCTATACACATGGAACCCAATGGATTTACCAGATTTTGAGCCCCTCTCTCCACCTTCAATTGAACCTAATCTTCCTTTTCAATCAGAATCACCTGGTCCAATACGGCATGACAGTTTTATCAATAAGAGTCAGTTTGACTGGATCAATGATGCTAGAAATCAAGGGTACCCCATGACAACTGATGGGTCAGGTGGAAGTCCCAGTTTTAGTCCTACAAATTATACATTTTTGGGTCAGAGTAACTTGGCACCCTTAGAGCAGGTCTTCCAGTACGATTCAGTTGGTGCAAGTCCCAATGTGAGAATACCCCAACAGCTCTCTCATCCCTCATCACCTGCACAGTTTATAGGCACTGAAAGATCAGGAAGATTCTTAGAGTCAAGTCCTCCAGGTATAAACATTCTTCCACACCACTTGCTGTCCGAGAATGTGCTTCCTGAGGTGCTTAGCCATAACTCTGTTCAAGAAGAAATGAACTTTGGAAAAAGATTGTCATCCCCTTTGTTTGATCCTAGCACTCCACCTCCCATTTTTCCAGTACAAAGGCACCACATAGAGAAATCTGCAAGTCTTTCACAATTGACATCCAATGAAGGAATTGTAGATTATTTAAGACTGAATTCAACACCAAACATCAATCTAGATTTTGGGCTAAACATTGACAGAGGTAGTCATTATTCTAACTTAGGGAACGTAACTCCTGAGCGAGAAGATGAAAACAATCATGATGCAGTGAGAGAAAATTGGAATGTATTTGACGCCTCTATTCTTCCAAGCCTTGACAATATTAATAAAAATTTGCCTCATTCACAAAGTCCAGAGCACCAATCTGAAGCTGTGGTGCAGGACTCCTCAAAACCATCTTACTCTGACATCGCTAAAACCCCCAAATTGGGGAAGCTTGATCAAGCTACTGTTGACTCAAGCAAGGGTCAGGTCCCAAAACAAGTGCGAAAAGAAGGAAAACCTGTACGCCCTGTTGTTAAAAGAACTTCATCAGGCTCCAAATTTTGGCCCAAAAGCCCACTTCCTCCGGGTGATGCAGAACAGCCAAAGGTGGTACCAAACTCTCGTTATGGTCTGGACAACTTTGATGATCATCTTCTATCTCCAGGAAGTAATAGCAGCAGTTCAGAAAGTCTGACGCAAGTGCCTCGGAGCAGAAGGGGTAGTGGGAGCAGTGCTGGCAGTTCAACTTGTGCCCCTGATGAACATTTACCAAGTGCCAACAGTCATGCATCTTTTTCTGAGACAGAAATTGTTGGCCCAGGGCAGAAGATGACAATCGGTGCTAAAGGTAAAAAAGACCCAAGTGCATCAGAAAATTTATTTTTTGACCCCCGCAGAATCTTTCAAACAAAGCCTTCCAAGCCTAGAGCTCAACCCCAGAGTAAAACAAAAGAGAGTCAAAATGAAAGTGGAAAATCTTCAAATGAGACTGTGCTGAATAATGGTAAACCAACAGCCAGCAACATTTCCACTAAGCTCCCATCAAGTGCACGTCAGCATGATTACATTAATAATGACCTCCGAGATGCCATGAAATTGACCAATCAGATTTCAGCAGAAAGTTGTCAGGGCAGTATTGGAAAATCAGAGGAAATTATCAAGCAGAAAGAATCCCGCCCCGGCAAGAGATCCAGTGGAGGAAGGGTAAATATACCAGATTTTCAGATATATTTCTTACACACTCTTATCACTTATGCAATCATGCAAATCTGTCAGATTTAAATGTACATAATGTCCAAAAAGCTGTATAAGAAAAAGTTAAACTAAAAAAAAATTAAAATTATAATTTTTCTTTACTATTTATGTGTTTGAAATGCGTGAAAAAAATTTGAGATAGGTCCCCTTTAATCCACACATATATTATTTAGTATTTAGCATGTTTACAATATTCATAAATGAGTTGTTTTTAAAAAAAATTGTAATACAGTCGAAACCGCTTAAGTAGACGGCGTTGGGGTATGAAAAATGGCATCGACATAACCGATGATCGAGTTAAAGCAAAAACCAATATGGCGGCAAAATATTAACATGCGCTTGAAATTTCTTTATGTACGTGTTGTGCGTTAATTAGTGATGGGACGATTAATCAGAATCGTATCGGAATATCGGGACCCTATTTCTTCACTCTTTCTTAAGGTTGTTAAGACCGTTCGTTTTTAAAGACCGTTTAAGTTTAAATATAACGCTGTTTTGCTGTAATTCCCAGATTGAGCGATACTGATACTGTGCTTCGAAGCCACTTGCTTGATTTTCAAGCTACACAAATAAGTAACCTACACATCCCCTCATTGTCCCCGAACCATTCTCTTCCTAATCATCTTCTTTGGGTCTTACAATGGACTCAGAATGGTCTATCGTGACCTATATATGACTCATGACAAAGCGAACTCTTCTCTATATAAACGTACACAAATAAATTAGGTACTCCTTTTGAACCTTCAACTTTGACATATTTTAATTAATTCTAACCAATAGTTAAATGGCTTTTGCACACGGCAAATTCTTATGAATGAAACAATGAGAACAAAGCAATAGTACAGTACATGTAATGGTCAAAAATGGTTGCCAATGACAACAAGTTTGCACACGGTACATTTTATTATTCCATACGATCCCCTCAGCTTACAATTCCTTCGGTAACTTGATGCTAATTGGACTAACCAACAACAATGGTGTGGGAGATTGAGAGTGGGGGTGGGTAAACTGTCTGTAGTCTGTTATATTAGAGTAAATTACCACTACAGAAACGCTATGTCGTACGAAACACTATTTCATTAAGCGTTCTCTGTATGTTTATTTGCTTGTCTAACACAAAAACGAACATGCATAAGTCGAAATAGTCCATTTTTCAATATAATTTCATCGTTTCGTGTTCCGGGAAATATTATTTTGTGAGTAAATTTGTGTAAACATCTTGAACCTTGCGCCTTGTATGCTGTCAACTTCCCTAGATGGTGATATCCGGGTTAAGACTACTTTTCCTGTTTGATTTGGAAAACTCTCTTTTTGGGATTGCATAATCACTTTCTAATAGGTCAGTAACCACTCTGTTAAACTTTGCAATGCTTTTTAATAGTAATGTTCTTTTTAAAGTGGTGTTTACGACGAAGTAAGCTTAACGTTGGTTTTTACTTCGTACGAAACGCTTTTATTTCTGCAGAAAAAAAAATTAGATATGGGACTAACTCTTGGCCTCTAGAGTTATTTGAAAATAGTAATGTTTGTTTTGAGGGCATGTTTACGTTGAAGTATATTTGTTTTATTGTAGAATATTACTTCGGGGCAAACATTTTTTCATGTAGGAAAATTAAGGTAAATATCTAAGTCTAGTCTATATCTAGACTCCTAAGTTTTTATTAGGATGAAAATTAAATAGAATATAATTATATTTCAGATTTAAAGCAATGTGTAGCATAAGAACAAAACAGAGCCCAGATGAAATCAATGCGGCATTGGCTAGTATTAGGGAAAAGCGGCTCTCTATTAGAAAGGCTTCTAAGGACTTTGGCATTCCACTTGCTACTCTTGCTACAGGCAAGCGGCCTGTCATAGCCTATGCAAAGACCATACTCACGCCTGAAGAGGAGGTCAAATTAGCTAACTGGCTAATAGAGCTAGCCAAGCGAGGCTTTGGAAAAACTGGAGATGAGGTGAAACAAATCGCCAAACATATCTTAGAAACCAGGCATTGTTCTTCAAAGAGCAAAACCGAAATGCCAACATCATCATGGCAAAATAGATTTTTAAACGCCATCCCGAATTGACACTGCGTACTCACCAATCACTTGGAAAGGAGAGAGCCCTGATTACAACAAAAGCTATTAAAAAGTGGTTTCACGATTTAACATGCTGTATTGATAGCATTGATCCCAGTCTACTTAGTGACCAAACTCGCATTTACAATGCAGACGAACCGGGTTTTTCTTTTGATGCCAAAAGCAGGAAGGTCATTTCATGCTGGGGGTCGAAACATGTGCACAATGTTACTGCAGGTGTGAAGTCACAAGTGAAAGTTCTTGCATGTGCCAGCGCAAGTGGACACTTCCTCAGTCCCCTGTTAACATACCCCTACAAGAGAATACCGTCCAAAAATTTATTACATCACTTCCCAGAGGCATTCCTACAAGTTTTTGATAATGGCTGGATTACAGCACAGATATTTTATTCCTGGCTAAGAGATAGCTTTATTCCAGCCACAGTCCATGTACAGAAGCCTGTAGTTCTACTGGTAAACGGTCATAGTAGCCACACTGCACTGGTGGAGACATCACAGCTATGTCATGACAACCATATAGTGTTATATTGTTTGTTGTCGCATGCGAGTCACTTGATTCAGCCTCTAGATCAAGCTATTTTAGTGCAATTAAACCAGCTTGGAATAAAAAAAGAAGAAAACAGTAAATGCTCCAACCATGGCAAACTTGGTCAGTGGAGAAGAGTTTAGAGAAGCATTGAAAAAGAAAATCGCAGACAAAGAAGAAATAGAAAAAAATAAACTGAAAAGAAAGATCCAGAGGGAAGAAAGCAAAAAGAGAAAGGACGCACAAAAAGAGGCTACAAAAAGGAAAAGAGAGCAAGAAAGGGAAGAAAAAAGACGAAACAGAGAAGAAGAGAAGATTTAAAAAGGGAAAATAGTGGAGTCCAAGAAAGTAAAGAAGTATCCAGTAATAGATCTATCTGAACGCAGCAGTGAGGAATCACAGTTAATTAAAAAAATAGAACTTGACATCGCTGCAGATGACAATATTTTTAATATAGAAGAGGATCACTTGTTGGCAGGAATGTGTCAAGGGTGCAAAAAAGGGGGAGGGGCAGAGGTTTGGGTCCAATGTGATGTGTGTGATGGCTGGTGGCATGCACAGTGCACGAAAAATTGTGCATCCTTAAAACAGGACACTTTTGTTTGCACTGTTTGCTGCCCTGACCAGTGACTGTAGACTATGTTATATTTTATGTTATGTTATTTTATTTCTAAACGTATTTTATCTACCTAAAGTTTATTTTGTAAAAAAAAAGTTTATACTGATATTGTCAGTCTACTATGTTGTTCTTTGATTCTGTGTGCCTTTATTTAAATGTATATATCATACAGAACTAAGTTATTTGGGCTCTAATTTCTTTAATAAAAGTTTTTGCATTATTATTGACATCTCCAGTGTTATTTGTTAGACTCCCTTTACTTTAAAATGATTATTTGGTGATTTTGGTTATGTGTTTCCTTTGAGGTCAAAGTGTATCCTTTGAAAAAAAATACGCAAAAAAGTGTTTCTCAGGCGGTAGCATACTGGGTCAGCTAATATTGCTTTTACACTCTAACCTCGCGTAGTATTACAAAAATGATTTCACATTATAGTAGTCTTGTGGTCATACTACTTGTAGGTGCTTTCATTTTTACTCCATGTCGAGCGGTTTAGAAACTAAGCCTTGAAAGCAAGAAGTTGTGCTAATTTTAGCGTAAAGCGTTTGCAAAGTGGTAATTTACTCTATATATTTTAAAATCTGGGGAGCCTTGTTTACAGTAAGCAGCCAATGATTTTGGTATCGTCCCATCACTAGCGTTAATAAATGATAATGTTCATGCACGTGTTTTTGGAGTTTTTTTTTAACACAACAGCATTGCTGTTATTTGTTTGATGAAGCTATCGGCATGCTAAAAAATTGTACATACATGTTTGCTAACAACAAAAGGTATATGTGCACCAACTGACAGCAGAAATTTACAAATTTAAAATAAAACCAACGTCGATTATCGATAAAAACTAAGAATTTCAAAAGCCGGTGATTGCCATAGTACCAGAAGCAACACAGCGCTGAGAGCAAAACGCAAGTGGGCTGTGACGTCACCAGCAGAGCCTGATGTGGCAGAAACTTGGTCCCTTGGTTATAAAAAAATCATAGCTAACATTTTCTAAAGCTGGCGATTGGTCATGGGGATCGAGATAACCGATGTTAAGTGGCAAATTTGACCCTTTTTTGTGCTCGTGTTATGAGGTTTCGGCGACATAAAAAAAATCGAATTAAACGACGAGAAAATGCTAAGACAAAGAGAGAATTTGGTGGTTCCAATAAAAAACGTCGACATAATAGGGTGGTCGAGCTAACCGAGCTCGAGATAAGTGGGTTCGACTGTACTTTGTTATTCTTATGATGCATTTTTAAAATCTTTAATGACAATTGGTAAAATAAATTTGACCAGTATCCAAGTTCATTTAATATTATACAAGTTGAACTCATTTCGACCTCAAATAATACGTTCTAGGATTGACCAGCTGTACAAAATATATGTAGTTTTAATATCAATTAAAAGACAGCACTGACTTAGAGACATTTATTTTTAATGTACCACACTACTGAGCAATTAGCTATGAATGCATCATTTAGCAGCCTCTTGTCTAATGTTAAATTAATGCAACACCAGATTAGATCATTAAATTTCTAAATCCCATGAAATTCTGTATCTCTGCAAATGCACAAATGCTGTGAAAATTTTTAGGTTGGTGTGTTTGTATAATATACAGCAAGGAATCATGTTGAAAACATTTCATACAGGGTTAACCAACATTATTGTCATGGAACTTGCAAATAAATCTGAAGGGCTTAGTTGGAGATTGTACATAATGTCATTTCACTCATTCACTCAGTACACATTTTAAAAATAATTAAAATATTTCATACACCGTGCATATTGTTCTAATATTATTTTTCTAGTAATTTAATTATAAATTTATAAAACAGTAGCCTCCCTTTTGATGATAGGAATTAGTCTGATTTTCTCTCATCTAAACTAGCTCACAAGTGATAATTTTCTCTGGCTATTTTTTCCTACTTTAGATTTATTTAAATTTAAACATTGAGTTTTAATTGTATTTTTTGTTCTGGCAAGATTGTGCAGAAACCAGATTTAAGAAAATAATAATTAATATTTTTGCATCAGAAAGAAAATTATATAACTCAATTATGTAACTTACCTTTTTTAGCCTAATGGGGTATATCGTAGAGAACGACGTAAAAGTCCAGATAACGGGCATATTGACTCTGATGATATTCATGATGATACTCACCATCAGCAAGGAAGAGCAAGTCTTTTAACAGAACATTTTAACAAAGAGAAAATAGGTTTTTATCTAATGTTTCTTACATTTGTATTGTTTAGTTAAGAATACCTGATGCTTATGGCAGGGATCAATCGGTGTTGCGTTATAAAAAGTATTGAGTATCCTAAACAATAATTAGAGCAATTGATAATTGTTTTAATGCATACCTAAACATTTGAAGTAGATATTAAATACCTCACTATTAAAAATAAATGCTAGATGTTGAGTTGTTTTTTTCCATCATAGCTTTGCATTCTTTGATATTAATTTTTTGGTTTTACAATAGTATAGGACATGGCTTATCATACTTTTAAAACATTGATAAGATACATTTACTGTTATAAAAAAAAACTAGTTTAAAAATAATTAATATTCATAATGCTCAAATGATTTTAATGAAGATATTTTTGTGTGTGTGTGTAGAGGAATGGTGCAGTCAAGCTTGGGAAAAAGCAAGTCACTGGGGAAACATCTGCATAACATCCATGTTGAACTTTCTCATCTATCTGCTGGGTACCATCTTGTATATGTAAGTCAAACTTGTGTGTTTGTTGTCTTAAAACTGGTTCACATAATGCTATGATGTAATATGGAAGTGAAACAATTTTGATGAACTTGATGTCCCTCTTGATTATATTATATTCTTTCTTTAGGAAGTCTGTAATAGCGTGCATAAGTTTTATGTTCTTTCATTCAATATTCTAAGAAAAATGAAAACTTGTTCATATTATGCTCTAAATGTTTGCATGGTTTCCATCACTTTAATTTAATAATGTATTATTTACCTCAAACAGTGTCTCTGCAGGAGTAAGCCTCTTTATGGTGATAATGGTAAAAACTTGGGCTTGGATAAAATTAAAGCTTTTGAAAGGACAGTCTGACCAAAAGGAAGGAAATCATTGGAATGCTAGAGAACACTTAAGACGGAGGGTAGGACTGGAGGAAAATATCAATTTACCATCAACAGGTAAAATGATTTGATAGGAAAATTTATGATTTTTCAACTGACTTGCAGTATTATGTTTAAGCTGCTGATTTGAAAACAAATAATTGTTATGTATGGTATGAAATGCTTTGTTCATTTAGCAGATTTATAATTTCTATTGAGTCATTTAGTTAATTTTGGTGATTTCTTTTTCATAGGTGAAGAAGCTATGAAACGTTTGCTAGCATGTAAAGGAAAAGACCCATATAGGTAATACTATTAAATTATTTGTCTAGAAGTATGGTATGGCTTAACATGCCAGTTCAAAGATTCATGTCATTTCAATGTGCTGGATTATTGAATAAACCCTGCTCTCTTCTCTCCTCCCCACTCACAAAAAAAACAACTTTGAACCAGTCTTAACTGTGGAAAACTTCCCCTCATCATCATTGCCTGTTGTCCCATCAGGGGCATAGGCCACGATCAAAGGCTATCCAGGTCCTGTGCCAATCTCTCTAACTGACCCCAGCAGTATCCACTTGTTTTGGAGTCTGTATCCAGTTCCCTTCTCCAGGTCATTTTAGGTCAACCTATTTTCCTCTTGCCCTAGGGGTTCCAAGTGAGGGCTTGTCTCACAATGCTGGATGTAGGCTTTCTGAGGGTGTGGCCAATCCATCTCCATCTGCGCTGACATATTATTTCTTCCACTGGCTCTTGTTATGTATGTTGCCAGAGGTCCTCGTTGGTGATGATATTGGGCCAGCGGATTCTGAGAATTGTTTGGAGACATGTGTTTATAAATGTTTGAAGCTTTTTTGAAACAGCTGCTGTAATCCACCATGTTTCTGCTCCATATAGCAAGACAGGCTTTACTGTGGTGTTGAATATCCTGACCTTGGTCTAGAGGCTCAAGCTGTTGTAGCTCGAAACTTTATTTAGCTATTTAAATGCTGTTCTTGCTTTGCCGATTCTCACTCTAACATCAGCGTCTGTCCCTCCCTGCATGTCTATGATGCTACCGAAGTACGTAAAGCTATCCACCTCCTCCAGATTTGTTCCTCCCAGTGTTTTTGGGGTGTTGCTTGATGTATTTATTTTAAGGACTTAGCTTTTTCCCTTGTGGATGTTCAGGCCAACGCTAGTAGAGAACTGTGCCACGTAGTTAGTTTTCTCCTGCATCTGTTTCTGTGTGTGTGATATTAGAACTAGATCATCTGCAAAATCCAGGTCATCAAGTTGTTTCCATACCATTTCTGTTCTGTTCTGTAGACATTTTCATTATCCAGTCAATGATTTAAATGGTAAGAAAGAATAAGAAGGGTGAAAGCAGACACCCCTGTCTGACTCCAGTCTGTACCCCAAAAGCCACTGTTGTTTTTTGGCTATGAATGATTCTACATGTAAGATCTTCGTAAGACGTTTTGAATTATGTTAGTCAGGCTTTGTGCTATACCGTAGCGTCTTAGCAACTTCCACAGGGTTGGCCTGTCAACACTATCAAACTCCTTCTCATAGTCAATAAAGTTGATGTATAATGGTGAGTTCCACTCCAGGGATTGTTCTAATATAATTCTCAGTGTGGCAATCTGGTCATTGCATGATCTATTTTTTTTAAAACCTGCTTGTTGGTCTCTAAGATGGGTGTCTATCGCCTCCCTCATTCTGTTTAGCAGCACTCTATTAAATACTTTACTTGGTATGGCTAGCAGAGTTTTTCCTCTATAGTTGGAGCAGGAGCTAAGATCTCCTTTCTTTGGGAGCTTAATGAGATGACCTTGTTTCCATTCAGTCGGAATCTGTTCTTCCTCCCCATATTTTCTTGAAAAGAATGTGCAGCATTCCAGAGATAGCTGCTGTCAAGGCTTCTGCCAGAATTGTATCTGGACCAGGTGCTTTGCCTTTCTTTATTTGTTTAATTGCTCTGCTTATCTCTTTTGTTGTGGGTGTGCTGCATCTATTTCTAGATCTTGATCCGCTGGTTCGATGTTGAGTGTGTATTGTGGGGCTGGTCGGTTGAGGAGTTCTTCAAAATGCTCTATCCACCTTTTTTTTTGGACCCTCTTCGTCAGATATTGATTTCTCATCTTTAGTTTTAACAGGTCTCTCCGGGTAGCTTTTTTTTGTGTGCTGAATAGTTCTTTTGTGTTTCCATGGTAAGCTGCCTCTTCTGCTTCAAGTGCTAATCCTTCTGTGTAGTTATTTATCTGACTTTATACTACTTTTAACGTTTTTATTGGCTTTTGCGTATTCTGCTGATGCTCTAGCTTTTTCGGTTCTGGTGCACCTGTTGTTAAGATTTGCCTTCTTCTTTTTTCTATGCTGGATTTTCTCCATGGTTTCATTAGAAATCCATTCTTTATACATTCGTTGTTTGGGGCCCGACACTTGTCAGGAGTATCTCTTTGATGTTTTTCCAGTTTTGGTCAATTGATTCTTCATTACCTAGATCTTGTAAGATCTGGAATTTTTTGGTTAAGTTTTGGTTCATCTTTCAAAAGAATAGTGTTAAAACATTGGCGCTTGCTTCCCACATGAATCCAGTTGTTTTTTTTAAATTTGAGCCTTAGTTTGGCAATCAGTAAATGGTGGTCTGAGGCCACATCTGCTCCTCTTTTTACCCTAACATCCTGGAGAGATCATCTAAACTTTTTGCCGTTACAGATATGGTCGATTTGGTTAGCTGTAGACATATCTGGTGATATCCATGTGGCCTTGTGGATATTTCTATGCACGAAGAGGCTTCCACCAATGACCAGTCCATCTGCAGCACATAGATCTGCTAGCCTCTCACCATTATCGTTCATCTCTCCAAGGCTGTGTGTTCCCATGCATTTTTCATATCCATTATTGTTGCTGCCAATTTTTGCATTTAGGTCGCCCATGAGTATAATCACATTGCTCCTCTGACACTTTTGGATAAGGGTTCTCAGCCTGTTGTAGAAGTTCTCTTTGTCCTCTTCTTTACTGTCGTTGGTAGGAGCGTATACTTGTAGCCTGTAGCAGATCCATATTGATTTCTTGCTTTTAGGTCTTAAATCTTTCAGTGATTATCCGGGGACCATGGACATCCCACCCCATAAGGGCGTTCTGAGCAGTTCTGGAAAGCATCAGTGCTACTCCTTGGATGTGAGCTGCATTTTCCTCTTCCTGGCCTGAATATAATAGCAGTTTTCCTGTGCTGAGCTTCATCTGGCCTGAGCCAGTCCATCGGGATTTGCTTATCTCTATGATGGCTAGCTTGTACTGTTGCATTTGGCAGCAACTTGAGCAGTTTTTCCAGCTTCGAACATGGTCCTTATGTTCCATGTTCCTAAGCTGGTGGTGGTCCTAGTGGAGAGAATGGTTGTGTGCCGGGTGGTTTCCAGTTGGCTTTGACCACCCAGCTTCATTAGTTCTCTGTAACGAGATCCATCATCTCCAAGGTCTGAGTTTCCTATTTTTTATCTTAGTTTGTGTTTCTGTAGCAAGACTTTTTTTTACAGGAAGGGATGCTAGCCCTTCGCACAACCTTCCTATCTCACCGGCTATGGCGGAGTTAAAAGTACCTCTAGCTCTTGGAAATAAAACCTAGATTACTAAATCAGGCGAAAATTGTTTTCTAAAAGCCTGGACCATGAAGCAGACTATATTAAAATGAACTACATGAAAATTATTAATGGGATGTTTGATGGCTAATTTTTTTTAATATCTGCCAACAATGGGGAACAAGTAATAAGGAATACAATTAGGAGAAAAAGATCTACTGCATTTGACTAACAGTGAATTTTTTTTCCCTCTTTCAAACATTGTCCTCTTATTAATACAGAGATTTCAACTTTCACAGGATTTTTCACTTTTTCTAAATTATATTCTTGCACTGGCATACCAACTTTATAAAAGATACATTATTTACTTCAATGCTTTGGTTGCATCTTTGTTGGTCTAATTAAAAGCTGCTTTGTCTTTAATTTTTCAGTATACTGGGGTTAAGGGTTGATGCTAGTGATGAAGATATAAAAAAATATTATAGAAAGCAAGCAGTGCTGGTCCACCCTGATAAGGTATGGCTTTTTTTTTTCTTTGGGTGAAATTTAATATCTATACATTAATACTTAACATGTTCCTTTGTTGTGATAAAAAAATTTTAAAGTTAGATACTGGATTTAAAAAATGGTTAACCCTGTTGAGTAGAAATTTGTTTTTAAATGTATGATTTATCTGTCATATTTTATCAGTATCATGATCTCAGTTGAGAGAATTCAACACATTACTTTTGTTTTAAAAATATTCCGCTGATCAGTTATTCTGGACACTATAAAGTTACCATAAATATTTGAAGATAAGTTGCATCAGTAGTTAAGGGTAATCCAAGTGATATCTTGCAATTGAAATGCATAAAGGCAACATTATAATTTGGGGCATTGTCACCATGTTGGATGTAAACCGTTTGACCATCCTTTTTTCACACATTTTTTATTCAGTTTGTTTTTTGTTTCCCTTATCTTGATACAAATTTAAACCAATTCAATTTTAAAAGATTTTGTGTAAGAACAATGGTGTTGTTATAGTTAACAGACATTTTTATGTCTTTCTAGTAAACCAAGTCCAGTAAAACAGCACTTATTCCTGAAGTGATGTGATATGTGTAATGTTAGGGCGTCGTAAAAACACAAAAGGCCAAAAATTTCTAAAAAGCATAATATATAATTTTTGAACCCAGGGGCTAATGAATAGTATTTGTATTATTTCTCATAAAAGTTACCAAATATTAAAGTTTTCTTAGATATTTTTAACTTATGTAAAGTACAAACATAAAAGAAAATCCCAGCTTCATTTCTTAAATGGTGCTTAATAAACCTTTCAAATACTGTTGCTAGGCTACACACCAAGTGTAGACCACATATTGTGTCTTATGATAACAATTGGTATTGTGCTATGTAATTAGGTGCACTAATATTATTCGGCATCCTTCAGTTGAGATTATTTATGATTATTTTAGAAATTTTGTTTGTTTGTTTGTTTTACTTTACGAAATGCATGTTTATACTTTAATGAAAGGGCAGATGGAAACACATTTGATGTAATCAGTTTTACTCTTTTAAAAAAAACAACAAAAAAACACTGCCTGTAGTTTGATTCTTAATATATTATTGAGATTTCATATTTTTAAAAAATCAATATTTTTTCAGAACCAAGAACCAGGTGCAGAAGAAGCATTTAAGATTTTAGGACATGCTTTTGAGATGATAGGGGATGCTGTGAGTAGAACCTTAAAATAATTTAATTATTATGTAATGCCAAAAATTCGTAATTTAAATTGCAATGCATTGACAAAATATTAAGGGATTTAATAGTTTTTACTCTGTGCTATTGTCTCTATTATGTGGTTTCTCAGTCATGTAGCCTTTCATTATTCTCTTGTATTTTCCCAATCTTGAGTATCTTTTCAAAATTATTAATTTTTTTACAGTCAAAAAGAAAACAGTACGACAGTCACACTCAGGAGACAAATGAAGCAGAAGCAATGGTACTTTTAAATTTAATTTAAAACTTACTTAAATAATAAGAATTATCATAACCAGCAACCTAAAAGGGCTTGGTTTAGAGGAGCATATAGTGTAGATTTTTTCTTATTTAATCTTGCTTTTTATTTATAATCAAGTCTATTCTATAATTTACCTCAATAAAAACATGTGTGCCGTGGAGAACAGTTGTAATGACTTGGCCTATTTGTTTTTTTTATTTTAATATTCCTTGTATGTGATGGTTTTGTGTGTTGATGTTGAAGCCAACGAAAGAAAGTAAAATGCATGTATGCAAAACTATTTCTAAGCTGTTTTTCTTTTTCTTTCTCCAGAGAGAATTTGCTGAGATGCTGTCAAAGCTACAGACTAAGATTCAAGAGGTACTAGTAGTTTTTACATTTTTAAACTGCTTTGTTGGCTAAGCAAAAATTCTCAGCCAGCACTTTTTGTTATTTTTTTAAATTCTGTATTTTAGATAATATGGAAAGTTAACAGTATTCTGATAGCTTTAAGAATAAAAATGTTCTTACCTGTGCTATCTTTAGGCTGCCAACATTATGCGCTGTGATAATTGTACAGGCAAACATCAAAGATTTCCTGTGGATCGACCTTGCTATAGTGCCAGATTTTGTGAAAGGTGTAACATCTTTCATGCTGCTAAAGAGGTAGATTATAACAATGTACTTACATTTTTTGGCTTAGATCTGACTTTCAAACCAAATTTTACAAGATTTTCTTATGATTTTAATTTTAAATGATTGATTCCTTACCTTGTCTTTAATTTTAGAAACTATAAATGTTACCCTTTAGAAAAATATATGTCAGCTAATACTTTTGTATTATTTGAAAGGGTGATGTTTGGGCTGAGTCTACGATGTTAGGTTTTTGCTGGCACTACTTTGCCTTGATGGAAGGCCATGTCTTTGATATCACAGAGTGGATGGCTTGTCATGTGAGTTCAAATCTAAATTTGTGCAAACATTAACATTTAATGCCCATATGGTTTTTGTTAAACTTCCGCCTCAGTCCCGTAAGGATTTCTTGTATTGAATCAATTGGTTATGAAATTTAAAAAATTGCTGAAAATGTATTTATCATTATTGTCATACTGAATTTCATCTTTTAGGATAAGAATAATTATTTTACATATCCACAAGACCGTCTTGAGTTTATTACTATTTTTACCTGTAGTTTATTACTATTATTTTTATAATAAAGTATAGCAAAATCACATCTTCAACAAAAAAACGTACAAACTTTGCGAATCGAGTGATTACAGTAGCAATTAAAACAACTGCCATTGCCAGGAGTCAAATACATCTTCTCTCACGCTGTGAAGAGTTTTTACTTTCTGTAATTTCGTTTCAAAAGAGAGTTCTATCGAGGCCCGTTTTACTGCTCTTTGGTAGGAGAGTATTTGGTAATAATGCGCTTTGTCAATTTAAACATTAATACATGTTCTTAATTTATGTAAGTTTAACAAACTGATTACCCTCTAAGTTCTTGTGCATTTTTAAGTTTGGTCTATTTTGTAACAGTATGTTTGTTTTGATAAATTTGTTTGTATATGTGACAAGAGTTGTTGAGAGTTTTTAAGCATTTTACGCTACAAATGTTTTGTCGGGTGTACTCGTAGGGGCTGAATCAAAATTGGAGAAGGACCAAAAAGTTGTTTTTTTGCACAGACATAAATATGTGTTTGGTCGCCTCAATACTGTGTTACATTTTTTAGCAGATTACTTTAAACATTAGTGCTAAAAAAAAATATAGGATATTAAAACATTGAAATGCTTAACCTGTTGATAAAAGGCTTATTGAAATTGAATATGGTTTGATATTTGCAGAAAGAATATTTTAAGAACATGAAGGCTAATGCACATGCAGTCATGTACAGAATAGCCACTGACGGTAGCAGAAGGAGTAAACGACAACAGTCTGGGTATGTTAGTCTTTGTCTTTAATAACAGTTTTTTTTTTCCATATCTTATTTAAAATACTTTTTCAAAATTTCTGGAAATATGTCAATGTATTTTTGTTTTTAACTAAATTCAGTGGGAAAAGGTATAATACACAATCAAAAATTTAGAATATAATTTGTGAAGTAAATATATTTTTTTACAGCCTTTGTTTCTTTTCAAAATCACTCATATATAATTTATTTATTTCCTTTAGTGAGCCAAGCTTGGAGGACTTCATCAATAGATTATTTAATAAATCAACATCAGCTGCTGGTGACGGCCACAGTTCATCTTGCGCACCACCACACCACGGAGGAGAAGATTCTAACTGGACACATGGAGGAGCCAGCTCAGCCGCTGCAGCGGCAGCTGCTGCTGCCAAGAATAAAGGAAGGCGCAACAAAAAAAAGCGACATTAGTACATTTAGGGATTGTTATTGTTGAAAGAGCTTCTCCCTTTTTCTGGCTGTACCATGTTTGACGAGATACTGAGTGACAAGGCCAATTTGGTATAAATAACATTTTTAGCATAGATGCGAACAGCACAATCCCAATAAACTATTCTTTTTTTTTCTTTCTAAAATTGTATTTGTTGGTATGAAAGTCCTTCGCTGTTTTTATAAGTAGCAAATTTATTATAAGTGCAAAAATAATTAGCTATCTTACTGACCTGATGTTTTTTGAAGCAAATTCTTTGCATTTTTGTCAAAATTAACTACATTAAAGGGAAAATTGTGTCATAAATTTTTTTTTTTTTTTAAGTAACCTGCTTTTTAATTTTACAAGTATGTTAAAAAAGTTGGTCATTTGTATAATGGAAACTTTTTCTAAATCAATTTGTAATGGTTTTAATGCACTTGTTATTAGAATAGAAAATGGATTATTTAAATGGAAAACATTATAGGGCTTATGGAAAAATCACAACTTTTTATTTAGTTTTGTAACTTATATATCATGTTGGTGAAATAGACTTATGTGTTTACACATTAAACAAGAGAAGCTAAAATTTATTTGGGCTAACTTTTCTTGGTAACAATTTTTTTTTTGATTTGACAATTGAGTCAATGATGAAGAGGCCAAACTCATTTTTATTTGCAAGCTTCAGAAGCTGAACATTAAAAGAAAAAATAATATCAACTTATTGATGACATAACAAAAAAAAGTTTATACAGTATTCATTAAAAATTTGATATGGTAGAAGAAAGTAGGGTTCCTTTTGAAACTGCTCGCACAGTGCACATTATTACAATAATTTTATAATTAAGTTTAAGTTTCATTGATCTAATTGTTTTCATTGATTGCCAATGACCAATAATTACTTTTTTTTTAGTTTTAGTTTTTATCAAACTGGGGTAATTGGTGCAATTTTAAAACATAATTTACTGTTGTGATTACTGTGGAAAGATCAGATTATGAGCCATTATCTCTCACTACCTACCTGAAGTAAGTAGGATAAGTTTCAACATATTTGGTTACGGTATCTTGGTTAAGGTGGAGGGTACACCTCAGATTAGGAATTTAATTATTCTCATTTCATTTCTATTCGGTGATCGAAACCTGAAATCATTTGTTGGTGTTGGTATGAAGATGGTAGTTTTACAGGGTTTCTCAAATAATTGCCAGTAAAATTTTCTTTTTTTTGGGGTCGTCTTTGCCTTTGTTGTGAAACTGAAATTGGCAGTGAGAAGGAATTCCATCCTGCTATTTTATTCAAAGGCTGTAGAAAAAAATGTTTAAGGGTGTTGGCTGGCTTAGGAGTTTTTGATGGAAGTAATGAAGATTGCTTGATGAGTTTTTAATAATTCCATAAAAAGGACCATATTATAACCTTGTCTCAAACTTTTATTTTAGATTTAGATTAAAATCTGATATAGATGTTGCTATCCGTTTGTGGTAAATTTGCTAATAAATGGGCCACATCTTATGTTAACTGATTAGAGCTTAAAATGGATTTAAGCTATTTGAAATGATTGGAAATGTTTTGATAAAGCACATCTTTGAGATCATGTTTGAGCCATAAGTTGGTTTTTTATTAACAAGAGAACCCCACCTCCCAATACACACACTTTTCCATAAGTTTTAGTCACGGAGCATATAAATGAAAAACACAATTTTTAGTGTAAACAAGTAGTGACTTCATTTTAAGTTATTGGGATAAAAATAAATTATTCCCTGATCTTAATTTTGCTTTATGTACAGTACTTAGATGCAGTCCTTAACTTATCTCTTACTTTTGTTAAAGAAATAACGTTTTACACCTCAGCACTATAAATTTTTATGTAATCATTTCCTTTTCTTGAAACTAAAAAAGTATTGATGTGCCTTTCAACAGCTAAATTGACACTTGGTATATAGACACAATTATTTATTTTTTTTAAAAAAATTTTTTTGATAATCAATAATAAAAAATAACACATTTATCATTTAATTAGCTATTTTCATGTAGAATACGCTATATTAATCTCCAAGGTCTGTAATCATTTGAAAATGTGCTTTGCAGGCCAAAGCTAATTTCAAAATAATTAAACAAAATTAAAGAATATTTATTATTTTTCATCTAATCCTATTTTATTTTCTATATCTGTTTTATCTTTTTAAAAAATACTAATGGAAGTTTTTTGTTTCTTTTAAAAATCAAATCTCTTTTTTAATTTTATATAACTTTTGTTGCATTTCATAAATATATTATTAATTGACCAAAGTAATTTCCTTGTTTCTGAAATTCAAAGGATATCTTAGAACTCTTTTATAAAGGTTTGGGTGTAAAATTAACCGTCCCAACAAAATAACTTCCTTGGTTATTTTAAAAATAAATCTTAAAATATTTTGTTTCATGACATTTGGGATGTAGCATATTGTCATTTTTACTTTTTTATGGAAACATTCTTTTAACTATACCAGATAGACCAAGTAGGTTTTATTTCAATATCATAATTGATTTTTTTATCATAACAAGGCCATCTCTTTGATGAGGTACAACAGGCACCCTAATATGGTGTTGAAAATTTATTCTTGCTTTATTTTTTTTATTCTTATCTTTGCAGTTATCGTACATTTTTATGTTAAAATACGAGTACTTCATAGGTCACATTAAAGTTTGTGGGTAATATTCAAGTTGAAAATTTTCTTTCTTTTTAATTTCAGTCAAATTTGAAACAGTTCTTAAACTAAATAAATTTAATTTATGTACTTTTTAGTTTTACAAATAGCTTGGATAATGGAAAGAGGAGAATTACTAAAATAACTTAACGATTGTACAATTTCATTCATTTTCAACTGCCTTTAAGTTAAATTGACAGCTTATTGTTAAAATCCCCCACCCCTTCCTCACACACTCACAGATTTTAAATTTTCTCTTTTTACATGAAGCATAATGAAAATTTTAGAGCCCTTCATTTACATAAGTAATGATTATTTTATTTTATATTAGGTATAACATTTGATAAGTACTAGATTTTACAATACAAATATGTTATTTGTTATCCAACATGTACCACAATATTTTTTTAATGTATGGGTCTATATTTTAACTAGTCTCTTTTTAACACTTTGTTTTTTCCCACCTTTTGCTCAGTTTAAAGAATTGAAAAGGACGGCAAAAAAAAAGGATTTGTTTTTATGATTAAGTTTTTAACAAGCTAGTTATTTTGATTTTATCTCTTTATATAATTTGGTTGATGTTAATCATGTTTAATGTCCAATGATAACAAATTGGTTATTGTGATATGTTAAGAGTTGGCTGGGAAATCAGCATGATGTTGGGCAAGATTTTGTCTTGTATACAAGTACTTGATATCTGTAAATAATATTACATGAATGATACACAATTCTAAGTACATAGTCAAACATATTTTAAGGGTTATGTAGTGTTGGCTTGCTAATGTCAAAACAAAATGACCTTCACATTGGGTTGGTTTTAGGTAAATGAGAATACAAAAACACTGCTGCTTTTTCATCAAGCATCATATTTGCACCAAAACTGAATTGCTTCAACATTTTTCTGTCCCACCTACATGTTGATTGTAGCCACTCAATTTTTTTTTTCTTCTTTGGAGCCTCTACAAAATTTTCTGTAGTTCATAATTAACTTGAATATGTTGTAATTTTTTCTAAAGTTACTTTGAAATATCCACAATGGTGTAATGAAGTTAAAACTGGAGTTTTGTTTTATGGGGATATGACCTTCTTTCAGGCGGCATTCTCTGGTCCCAAGGCACATACACTATATCTGTAATATATTATTAATATCAATATTCTTGTACACTCTGAACTAAATTTATACCATGATTTTTTAAAAATTATTTTATTTCTCAAATGTATGAAAATCATAGATAATCATGTCTGTTGGAGCAATAAGGTGCTGTGGGTTGATGTGCAACACATGGATACATTTTTTTTATTTACATCATCTTAACACTCAAGGATGCTGACACAAGATGTCTGGAAGTTAGAATGCATAACTGATCACCCTCTGACCCCAACCCACTTTTTTGTGGTTTTATGGACATTATTAGTGTACTTGGTTGACTATTTTTTTTATTAAAAAAGTCAGTATGAAGGTTAGTTTTCATTTTGTTCTTAAATCTATACATTGTTGTTTTTTTTATCCTTAGTTAAAGATCAGTAATCTCAAACTTAACTTTGATTTGTTTTGTTCTTTGTTACAACAATTAATGCTTATGTTAACAAATACTCATGTATTTAAAGCTATTAAAAACATTTTTTAGTAAGATGTTTTAATAAATCCTGCACAATTATTGCTCCTGGAAGAAAGGAAAGCACAAATTACAAACTTTCCCTATTTGAATCTAATCTTGTTAAAAAGATATTTAGAGTGGGTCCTTAAAATCTGGTTTTGCTAAAGCATATCGTAATTGTATGCAGCAATCTGAATGATTGACTTGTAGAGTTAGTTTTTCCGAGTTCCAAAACAAAAATCACTGCTTTAAATTTGTATAAATTAACCATTTGCATGCCATCTTCTGGTTGCCTTTACTTGTTCGTTTATAAGGTCACGTCTTTTATCTTATTGCTTCATATTGTCACTGGCAGTTGGCATATAAGATGTACAGGTCAGGGACAGGTGTGATCATGATGATGTGTTGTTATCAACTCACTTGCGCTGGATGCCACCTTAAATTTAGGTTATCTTCATTAACTGGCTGTGTGAGGAAAAGTGCGATAACAATATTTGTCATTGCTTTGCTCACTGACCAAAGCTAATGTTAACAATAAAAATTTTTGAAAAAGCCTAATGACTCTGTTCATTATGTTCTTAGCAGATTTTTTATTTCAGCACCATGGTAAATTTGGTTAGTCAATAAAAGAACCCAGATTATTTTTTTTCAGCACCATGGTAAATTTGGTTAGTCAATAAAAGAACCCAGATTTTTTATTTCAGCACCATGATAAATTTGGTTAGTCCAGGGGTCTCAAACTCAAATTGCTCTGAGGGCCAAGTGATGACTTCTAAAGTACAACAAGGGCCGCATAGCCAGAACTTGTTTAAAAATGATAAAAAGTTAATAAACAAGACAACATAATAAAAACGTAGTGCTGTACAAACTTTCTAAAATCCATTTACACTGTATTACAGATGTAATGTAGTCAATTTAAGTGCCGATTTGCGTATCTTTATTTGGTTACCACTAGGTTTCAGTCACTTTCTGTACTGACTGCTGACCAGGCAGCGTTTTGCGTCAACAAGGGCATCAATATTAGGCTTGATTCTGTGAGAAGAAACCAATCTCAGTGTTGCTTGCAAATGTTCATTAGTGAGCTGTGACCTCAGTACAGATTTGTTAACTTTCATGGATGAGAAAAATTGTTCACATGCATACATTGCAAGAATCCTTGCAGTAGAAGAGAGTAACCTTGGAAATCTTTCTCGTGAAAGAAACATGTAGAATTTGGGAATCCCTACTTCTGCATATTTCTGCTTCAAGATAGTATCACACTGGAGTTCCACCAACTCCATTTGCAATTCTTCTGCAACAGTGTCAATTTCTACAGCAAATGACGTCAAACAAAGTTGAAATTATGGCCCCAGTAACTTAAAGTCTGCAAAACGCACATCAAACTGTTGAAGTAATTCAGACATCAAAGCTGCATATTCTTTCAAGCATTTGGGGTCAACTGTGCCTAAGGAATTCAGAGATGAGAAATGGGACAAATTGCCCTCACCAAGTTGCTTCATCCATAAACGTAGTTTAACTCTGAAGGATTTCACACTGTCGTACATCTGTGTAATAACCTGTTGTTTACCTTTAAGCTTTATGTTCAGTGTTTTCAAGTGATCCGTAATATCAGTTAGAAAAGCAAGGTTGCATTGAAATGTAGAATCAGTCAGTAAAGCAACTGCCTTATTTTTCATTGTCATGAATGAAGCGATTTCATGTCTAAGTGCAAAGAAATGCCTCAAAACATTTCCACGACTTAGCCATCTTACTGCAGTGTGATAAATAAGTTCACCGCACTCAGATTCCATATCTGCAAGAAATGATGTGAACTGCCTGTGAATAAGCCCCTGAGAACGTATATAGTTGACTGTTTTAACTACTACATCCATCACCTCTTTCATCTGTACGCTTTTACTACAAAGGGCTTCTTGATGCAAAATGCAGTGTATACTAGTGAAATTGATTCCTGCTGTTTCAGGTCTGTTTAATTTGTTTTTCACTCATCCAACAACACCTAAATTTTTAGAACACATTGACGGTGCACCGTCTGTGGCCAAAGATACAAGTTTATCCCATGGCAAGTTATACTTCTCAATGCATTTTTCCAGGGCTTGAAATAAATCACGTCCAGTTGTAGTACCTTTCAATGGTAATAGTTCCAGGAATTCTTCTGTCACATTTAAATTGCGGTCCACACCTCTGATAAACACAACACATTGTTGGGTATCTGACACATCTGTGCACTCGTCGAGAGCAATTGAAAATGCTTCAAAGTTCATAGCCGTTTCAGTTAATTACTTCTCCACATTTGCTGCTAAATCTGTAATCCTGCTGGCTACTGTGTTGGCTGACAAGCTTATGCCTTCAAACAGTTTCTTTTGATTTGGACATAAAATGTCACTTGCAGTTAAACAACATTCTTTTATGAACGAACCCTCAGTAAAGGGTCGTGATGCCTTTGCTATCATCTCACTTATTGCAAAACTTGCTCTCACAGAATCCTAGTTGGACTGGTTAATTTTGGTGAAAAAACTTCTTTGTTTGCATAATGCTGATTTAAGTTGAATAACTTTATCCTCTCTGACTTTGCCGGTGTATGCATCATATTTGACACGGTGCATTGTTTCGTAGTGTCAACGCACGGTGAACTCCTTCGGAACCGCTATCGTTTGCAGACAAACGAGACTTTGAGTTTTATTACTGACTTCAGTCACAAAATATAAATCCTCCCATCTGACTTGAAAAACTCTCTTTTCGTCTGCGAGTTTTCTCTTTTTCGAAACAGAAGACATGGGCACTTGGTTTTCAAAAATATAATAAAACGATAATAAACCGGATATCCGCTTTGAGCGCTACACGAAATCAATCGAAAGACTACGAATAAATAAGTAGGTAAGATATTTCTCTTGGTTAAGATGGCGCTTTTACAAAAGTTCAAACACCGGCAATAGAACAATTGAAAAATGTAATGTAATTTTTTATAAATATGTAAACGTGTCGCGAGCCGCACAAAATGCCTATGCGGGTCGCGTGTTTGAGACCCCTGGGTTAGTCAATAAAAGAAGCCGGAAATTGTGCTCAACCTGAGCTGGAGGACACACTAAGAGAAGTTACCGCAACAGTTTTTAGTTTATAAAATAAAATTCTCCATCAGTCCCTTGGTTAAAAAGTGACCACTAAAGAAGGTTGCTAACAGATTCTGTCACTGAATTTTGGCATTTTATGATTTTGGCAACATGAATTGTCATTTTTAATATCAATGTCACATCACATTTAAGCAGTGCTATTTTTAGATGATTCCTAAACATATGGATACTTACAAAAGTATTTCAGCATTTACTTTTACATCAAAAATATTTAAAAAATGAAGGATCCAAAATACTGGCTCACATTAATGTTGTAGTCCTATAGAGAGAGATATGTCTTTTGTAGCTCCTATTGGTGGTGTTGTTTTATTGTCAGATAGGTCAACTATACTTTCTAATTTCTGTCTAAATATCTTTTGGTGGTGTTGTTTTATTGTGAGATAGGTCAACTATCATTTCTAATTTCTGTCTAAATATCTTTTGGTGGTGGTGTTTTATTGTGAGATAGGTCAACTATCATTTCTAATTTCTGTCTAAATATCTTTCAACCCTCAGTAAAGGGTCGTGATGCCTTTGCTATCATCTCACTTATTGCAAAACTTGCTCTCACAGAATCCTAATTAATGTTCTATCAATAGAATTACAGACAAATCCTAGGTTGAAAAGCTTGGAAATACAACATTGTTAAATAAAGTAATGTATTTCATTTAAATTTCTTAACCCACAACCAACATTAAAACATTAACTGCACTCACATTCTTTATTTACCAAGTGTCATAAGAGGTTTTTTTTTTTTTTAAATTAAGCCACACCAACCCATCTTCCCATGACAAAAGGAACAAATAATTTCTGAAGATAAAATTATTCCTTTTTCAAATGCATTTATTTAGCTTCATGATGCTCTAAATTGGAGTAAATAAAAAGATGCATGAACAAATTAATGTACAGCAAAAAATCCTTTGAGATTACATTAAATAATGCTCTGTTAGTAATGATACACAACTCTGGCACATCAGTACTGAGTTATGGAAACAATAAACAAGTACCGTGTCAATTTACAAAGCTAACTTATATGTTACAGACGCTCCTTCTGTACAGAAGATTATTGCGTCCTACGTATTTCTATGGTTTGTGTTTAGTCCTGTATTCTTACTAGAGTTTTAAATTATGATAAAGTGTTGGCTTTCCTGGTTTCTTCAGGCAACCCATTCCACGCCCAAATACCAGACGGAAAGAAAGAAAACTTGTATGTGTTTGTTCTTGCATATGGAATAAGAAAGGTGTTTTTATCTTTATGTCTATCTGAGGGTTGTATTAAGTTATCTTTGTGTTGTATTTCTAAATTAGAATTAATTGCCTTATGTATAATTACTAATTTACTCTTGGTTCTTCTATCCTCTAGTGTTTCAAGGTTCACAAGCACCATGTACAAAGTAATGCTACACAGCTTCAGTGCTATGTGTAGAGTAAATTTTTACAGCTTCAGTACACAAGTACTGTGTAAAAAGTAATGGTGCAATTTCACAATATATATAGATTTTTTTTTTACACAAGTACTGTGTCACAGTATTGCTACATACCTCTGGTAAACAAGTATTATGTACAAATCTATGACGACAAAGTAATGGTGTGTAAGTGTAACACTAATGCACTAATACAATACCCCAGTACCTGTAGAGGATTTAAAATATCCTTCATAAAATAATTCTACATCAATTTACAATAACAACTGTCTGTTGGTCAGTGTAAGTTAGATAATATAATACAAACAAAAACTTCTCTCTTAAAACGTAGTCATAAACAATTCTTGATGGAATTATTATAATTGAAATTTTGAAAGCAAAAACATAACATGTAAACTGCTTGGTGCTTAAGGAATGAACCCAAAAGAGAAAAAAATTCTTCCATAAATTTTCTATGGGAATGTCACATATTTAACACTGATTATCTTTCATTTTTCTCATAAGAATAAATCTTCAGATACATTGTTCAATCTCCAAAACATCAAGAACAACACCTATCTTCTTGTTACATAAATGTCAATATCATTTCAATAGTATCTTAATGGAATTTCTTTATGGAAAAAATTTCATTTTTTCAAGATGAATATGCCCCAGACATATGTCAAGCATACTTAAAAGTGTTAACTAAAAACTAGAATTTACTATTTTACATTTCAGTGATTTCCAGGTCAGATGGTCAAAATTAAGTAGTATGAAAATATTCTTACAAACTATAGCATACAAGGAACATTCACTTTCTAGAAATCAATTTCTTAAAATACTACCACTTGTAATGTCTATCACGAAATGCTTTTTTAAAAATTAGTTGAACCCAAAACTGAAACAGCTACGGAGATTCTAAAAAGCTGGCCCAGGAAATAGTAATTCTAATCTGCTGAAGGAAAAACAGTGGCCAATCACAGTCGTACAGTGAAGAAGCAGCTTGCTTATGAAAATAGACAAGAACCTGTACGCGATTCATGAAGGTAAGCAGTTAAATAGTATCACCATTTTCTTCTAGGTATTTGGATTTTTTTTATTTACAAAAATGTAAGATAATTCAAGATTTCATAGAAAATCTGCCGCCTTATGGATGAAATTTTGAAATGGAAGTTAGGTGTATATGTTAACTGCAAGTTTTGTCAGAGCTACCTTGTAAAAGATTTCATTTTTAGGAACGATGGGCAGCGACTTGCCTCCAAAACTTTTGTCAGAGCTTCCTGGTAAAAGATTTCATTTTTAGGAACAATGGGCAGCGACTTGCCTCCAAAACTTTTGTCAGAGCTACCTGGTAAAAGATTTCATTTTTAGGAACGATGGGCAGCGACTTGCCTCCAAAAGATTTATTAATCACTTAGAGGTTCTTATGTATCTTAGCCTTGCTTTCTGTTTGAAAAAACATTCTTAAATGAAAGCAAGAAATTTATAATCTGTTGGGATGCATTCACACATCACACAAATTATATTACTATTACCTCATTCTGGTTCTCTTTCCAATAAAATAAATCTTTGGCAACTCATTTTTTTCCCCTCTGCACTGAAAATCAAGCAAAGTGTAAATCCACTCTGAAAGTTTTTCCGTGTTTTTGAAGAAACAGAAACATTTTGAAGAGGACTATTAAAACCATATAAGAACAGTTGTAATTTATGGAAGTGGTACTTGTGAATGTCCTAAGGAAAAAAATTTGTGGGGCGCGGTGGTCAAAGTGTTAGTGCGCTGCGGTACAAAAACAATTCTAAAATAAAAATAAAAATCGGTCACGGGTTCAAACCCCGGTTCTGGCACCCCTACGGGTAGATGATGCTCGTTAAAACCTTGGCTGGTAGTTCATCTAGGAGAAGGAAACTCCGAGTACAAATCCTCCGCTGCCTTGCGGCTATACCTGCCTTGCGGGAAAGGCTAAGGGAGTAAACCCTGAAAGAAAATCAGGAATTGGAGCACCTACAGGCGGTCTATACATAAGACTTATGTACATACCGGCAGCTCCTGCGACGCCAATGGCAGCCAAGCTGCATCGACGCAAGTCGTTCCCTTGGTTACACCATTGACGTGGAGAGGGGGGATATGCTGTATGGGCAGCAGCTAATTCTCCATAATACCCGCCCAGGCTTGCATCACCTCTGGAGAGGACACTCCAGCGTCGCCGCAAGGTGTCGACAAAACACGGGAAGCAGCAGTTACCGGTTATAAGCCAAAGCTCAATTGACGTAGAGCTAGGCGCCAGGGGCTGCTTCCGACGGTGGGAGAGACTACCAATGTCTCACTGGACAGCTACCGCCCGCCTCAAACTGGGCAGCCCCCAGTCAAATAGGTGCTATCCCGTCATGGCCTGCCTTCTCCACTGGGTGCGTGGAGATTAGAGTACCACTCAACAAGTGGGCCACTAAGCCCTGCACCAAGAAATACAAAAAAGAAAAAGAAGACCCCAGCTCTTCGAATCGCTAGCTGGAACGTGAGGACTATGTGTCCCGGCATCACTGATGATCTGCAGTCCATAAACGACACACGGAAGACAGGANTATTCCTTTAGAAAATATTATTGGATTTGCAAATGATAATTGTTCATCAAATCAATGTCGGGTAATAAAAGTGGCTTCCAGAAGTCATTGACAAATGATGTGCCTTCTGTTTTTATTATGGGATGCGTCTGTCGTTCTTTCGCGCTATGCTCTAGTCATGCTGTCAGCGTATTTCCTGCATATTTAGAAACTTTCTTGAAAGATTTAACATCGAACTTTTCTCGAAGCAGCAAGAGACAACGGGACTTTACACCTATACAGGATGTTGTTGGAACAGCTTGCCATAAAATACCTAAACTTGCACAAACAAGGTGGCTTTCTCGAGAAGCAGTAATGGAGGTGGTATTATTACTATTAGAACAATATGATGCTTTACTTCTTTATTTTCAAAGTGAATCTTAAGTTGATAAAATTGAGGAAGATGGAGTTATTGTTAGACTAAATGTATCAGACCCGTAGATATCTAGTGATTGCAACACATCTCCTATTATTATGTCTATTATTCCACTAGTTGTCCATTTCCCAAATATTATACCAGAAAAACGACTAAATGACCCTGATACTGATGATCAGTGGAGGAGTTATCGTTTAAATGCAGACAGTTTACTGATTTCAACAGAAAACATTCCAGAATACTGGTACACGTTAAAAGACATAAAATATGGACTTCAAAATATAATTTGTTATCTAATTTTATGACTTACTTATCTTGCCACATTCATCAGCATGTGTTCAAAGAATATTCTTGTTAATGAACTGTGTCAAAGCAAGAAACACAAATTTTTTAAAGGCAGAAATTGTCAATTTAAAGATAGATTAGTAAATGGAAAAGACGTAAACAGAGTAGGGTTAGCCTGACAGTACGTAACAAAACAAGATGAATATGCCCCAGACATATGTCAAGCATACTTAAAAGTGTTAACTAAAAACTAGAATTTACTATTTTACATTTCAGTGATTTCCAGGTCAGATGGTCAAAATTAAGTAGTATGAAAATATTCTTACAAACTATAGCATACAAGGAACATTCACTTTCTAGAAATCAATTTCTTAAAATACTACCACTTGTAATGTCTATCACGAAATGCTTTTTTAAAAAATTAGTTGAACCCAAAACTGAAACAGCTACGGAGATTCTAAAAAGCTGGCCCAGGAAATAGTAATTCTAATCTGCTGAAGGAAAAACAGTGGCAAATCACAGTCGTACAGTGAAGAAGCAGCTTGCTTATGAAAATAGACAAGAACCTGTACGCGATTCATGAAGGTAAGCAGTTAAATAGTATCACCATTTTCTTCTAGGTATTTGGATTTTTTTTATTTACAAAAATGTAAGATAATTCAGATTTCATAGAAAATCTGCCGCCTTATGGATGAAATTTTGAAATGGAAGTTAGGTGTATATGTTAACTGCAAGTTTTGTCAGAGCTACCTGGTAAAAGATTTCATTTTTAGGAACGATGGGCAGCGACTTGCCTCCAAAACTTTTCTCAGAGCTACCTGGTAAAAGATTTCATTTTTAGGAACGATGGGCAGCAACTTGCCTCCAAAAGATTTATTAATAACTTAGAGGTTCTTATGTATCTTAGCCTTGCTTTCTGCTTGAAAAAACATTCTTAAATGAAAGCAAGAAATTTATAATCTGTTGGGATGCATTCACACATCACACAAATTATATTACTATTACCTCATTCTGGTTCTCTTTCCAATAAAATAAATCTTTGGCAACTCATTTTTTTCCCCCTCTGCACTGAAAATCAAGCAAAGTGTAAATCCACTCTGAAAGTTTTTCCGTGGTCACTTGTTCATAAATAAATTATTTTTGTCCTCACAAAAAAATCACACTCTAAGTCCATTCAGTGACCCTTCCATACTTGTACACTGAAACCATCAAATAAAATGTTCTGTGAAGGAAACAGTGAGCAGTGTTCATCCCTGTTCTGAGGCACACCATTGGTGTCAATTTCTGTCACAATGTGAGGTACCTTTGGGGAAAAAAAAGTAATTTATTAAAGCAGAACCCATTTGTTTGTTGGTACGTCACTGGAAGTAATAATAATTATTTTATTTTTTTAAAGAGGGGTGAAGCTTTTAAATAAGTTATCTAAAAAAATGTGTGTGTTGATAATAACTTTAAAATGAAGACGCATCCCCCCACCCACCCACATTTTTTTGCTCCCTTTAACAATAATGTAACAACTGGCCACCTACCTGCCATGCCATTATAAAATCTAATAGTTTCAGAGACAACAGTCGACTTGACTGAACCAGCTCTTGTAGGCTGTACAACATAACAAACAGAAAACAACATTTAAAGTACACATTTTAATAGTAACTTATTTTAGGCTTTTAAAATTAATTATTAAATTCAGCTTTATTAAAAAGAAAAGAAAAACTGACATAATTATACTACACATGAATTATATATTGTATTTTATCAGATTAATTTTTCTACATACACAAGTAACATATTAAACTTGTTATTTTCTAAACATTTAAATGTAATGAATAAAAATAAACACCATGACACTATTTGACTTTCAGTTACCATACAAACAGAAAGAAATTTACCTATATAGAATATAATTTTCCTTTAAAAAGTTAAAATAAACACAATGTACATACCTCTCTTGCTTAAAAAGTTTCAACTTGGCTATTCTCGAGCAAACCTCCTTGTTAAGTACAGTGTTGAACAGAGGCAGGCCATAACAGAGATCCAACAAGACCCACTCATCTTCTAACAATGCTTCCGGGGACTTGCTGGACCTGCAAGGTGAGTGAGCCTTAAAATGGGGCCTGGCCACATCAAGGTGAAGTGTGGGCTTCATGGTGGGAGAGGTTGGTTCGTTTCCCTCAGAGAAAGCATTATTTTCAAGTTCATCCAACTCAGAATTTAAGACATCTGCAGAATGTTGGTCTTTGATCCCATTGCACGGCAATGTTGAATCTTCTAGGCCATCTGACTGACAAGGTTCCCCTGCAGGCTGGACACATTTTTCTGGGGTAAGACTTAGGTCCGACGTGACTTGGGCATCAAGACTTGTTGAGGATCCAGGGTTGTCCATGGGATAGCTGGAGACCAAGGCATCATTGTCTAGATTTTCATCATGCGCATCTTCCTTGTATGGGTTCAACAATGTGACATAGCCACAAGTGTGATGAAAATCTAGAATCTGGCTCAACTTGGTGATGGTCTGGTGGTACTGATAAAAGCCCTCTGAAAAGGAACCTGATGCCAAGAAAAACAATTTAAGTAAATATCAATTTTAATTTCTCTCAATTAAAAGTTAGGGATGAAATTTTGAGACAGAAGCATTTCCTATTTTTTAAAATTTTACAAACTGTGATTGTACTTTGATGTGTAAGATTTGTAAACCCAACCAATTTTCTTTTCTCACAGCTTACTCTAAAGCAGGAGTGTGCACACTTTTAAGGTCGGGGACCACATTAGTAAGAAATGAAACATGAAGGGGCTGCATCTAACCAAAATTTAGCCTTGATTCAAGTACAAACATTCATCATTAACATAATTTTTTTTTTTATATATTACCGCAGGGCTACCCCTGCTCTAAAGAAAGGATTGCTCTAGGGAAATACAAGAAAAGCTACAAGGTGTTACTCATTTGTGTGCTGACTTAAGTTATTTCACAGCTTTCATTCAAATAGTTAGAATTAAACAGCCCCCCTCCCCCCACACCCTTTAAATGTTCTTTAAAATAGATTTAAGACAAATTAAAAATTATGAAATTAAAAGATATCAAATATTTACTCTCTTGGGTAGTATGTTGTATTTAATTGTAAGATATACCCTCATGATCTTAGTTGCCTAATAAATAAAAATATGTACATAAGACCCATTAATTTTGATACCTGGAGTTTGATCGAATGGGAATGGCACATTAACAACAAGGCCCTCAGCATGTATACCATGACCTTGAACAAGGACTGCTGAATGGCTTAGTGCATCATTAAGAGTTAGCAAAATGTTGGAAGCAGCTATAACCCCTGGATCATGTCCCCAAGTTGTCACCAGGAGTCTGTCATAAGACTGAATGAAAATTAAAAAATAAATTTAAAAAAAAACAAACAAATGCTTAACATAATATTACTAGTTGTTTACAAGCACTTCACAATGTTTGAGGAAATATCTTTTACATTTACACTAAAATAACCCAAGCTTGAGTGGTGCATATAGTATAATAGGTATGACAAAGCTCTACAAGAGATCCATATAAATTCCTGATATCTAAAGAAAATGAGTCTCTTGGATTAAATGGTACACTAACATTAAATGTAAGGCATGCAACAAAATCTACATGTACTGGCTTCCCAGGAATATAACTGGTGAACAAACTTTTAAACATGGATCATGTTGTTGAATCTCTTGAAAGTTCAAGTATACAGAAACATTACCAAGTAATGAACCACGGAATCTCTTGAAAGTTCAAGTATACAGAAACATTACCAAGTAATGAACCATAGAATCTCAACAATGATATTGATCGATGTCTCACTATCTCAGGAGAGATGTTGTTCCAATAATAATTATTACTGTTGGGTGTTTTTTATATATTTTAAATGCACTTTTCTAGTCCCAAGTCAGATACCTTGTGTAAGTTACTCAAACTTAAGGATATCTCACGACGTCATAGAGATGCAACAGAGAACATACATTGTTAATATCTCCCATTAAATTCTCATATCTATTTGAAGATGGAAGTGACTCCTGTGTATTTGGATTGCTTTGATATAAAGCTTCATGCAGATGTATTTGTCTTATAATATTTATTTAAAAGAAAATCAGCCAAGCACTGCTCACCTTAAAAACCCTTGGCAGCCTGTGTAACTTGGTTCCTTTCATCAAGAGTAGACTTGGGGGCCCTGACCCAGTCAGATGATAGATGAACAGCTTAAACCAGACTGAGCTAACCTGAACAAAAAGTCATTGAACATAAATATGAATTTCTCTGATATACAAAAAAAAATATTTCACTTACTGGAAATACAGTTTCCAGCCTCATAATTCCTTCTCCAACAGCTGTTCAAATAACTTTTAAACAAATGATATATTTCACACTTAAAATTTTGGTCTATGGCTGAGAGGTGCATGATGGGGAGGTACACGTAATAATAATAATAATAATAAAATGATAATTTATATAGTGCTGTATCCCAGCTAGGAGCGGGCTCACAGCGTTTTACATGGAGATAACAATATATATATTATTTTAAAAAACATGATATATTTCCCACTTTAAATTTTAAAGACTGCCTTGGTCTAGGGCTGAGAGTTGCATGATGGGGAGGTACATGTAATGGAGATGATTTCATAAACCTTGAACAAAATAGACTCAAAGATATCTTTATAACCCAATAACATTGAATATGGAGAATTATCAATTAGTTGCTTTGTTAGATGAGTCAAATATTGTACAGTTATTTTTTTTTTTAACCTATCAGAAAGAATCCTAAAATTATTTCATCTGATTAATTAGCTAGAATATGAAATCAAAATGTTAAGATTGTTTTATTGTTTTTCTTTGATTAAAAAAAATCAATCTTAATTATATTTTTTCAAAATTTAATTTTTACAAACATAATTTTAGCTAATTTTCACCTCAGGTATGGCAGGCCCTATATGTTGGGGTACACAGCTACTGACTGGCCGGATCTCTTTACTAAGTGGAGCCATTGATACAAGAAGGCTTCATTCAAATAATTTTTAAAAAACATTGAATTAGTAAATTTCATTTTCTAATCTATGAACTATAAAAAAAAAATGTTTAATTTGTCTTCAAAATATTTATTGAATTATTTAAAATTCCATATTAAAAATATACTTTTTAATCTCACATGCCATTATTTGAACTCTGTCCACGTAAAATAATTTTAAAATCAGATTTGACTGCAGTTATTAAGTAGTTAAAAAAAACTTTATTAACTTGTGTGGATATTTACTAAAATAACCAATGGTCAAGTTTGCTACCTGTAATTCTTGTTGAGAACTCTCGACCTGGTTTCTGGATCCAGCCCCAGCAAACTTTCACACCGAAGTAGGTCAATACCCTGTCCAGTGTTGGCACCTCCTAAATCAGAATCATCTACCAGCTCACGATTGTAGCGGAGGAATCTGACTGTGTCTCTGAGAGTGAGAGCATGATCAAAATAACGTCTGGCTTCACCCTCAGCGTCAGAGCCCACCTAAATTTTGATATATTCATATTATTCAACACTTTATAAACCTTAAAAAAAGCAATTTTTTTTTAAAATATGTTTTTTGTTGGTTAGATATTCTAGTTTATCATAAATAAATAGTTACGTTTTTTAACAAATTTATTTAATTTCTTTTTTTTATTTTCAGCTAAGCAACTATAGTTATCTGATCTTAAACTCAAACGTGTATTTCAAACTTTGAGGCAAGAGAACTTACTTTCTCCAGTTCAGAGAGGAAACTATCCATGGATTCATCACTTAATTTTCCCACCTCAAACATTGTGACAGCATGGCTCTTAAGGCCCTAAAAATGTGTAATTGTAGAGGGACAAATCATTAATGAAGTTTGCAAGATCAACAAAATAGAATTTGATTAACATTGGTAAAAATAATTGAAGAGCTCAATTCCTTTTTTTAATTCTTCTACTTTTTATGTATGTCTATTTATTTTTAACTTATATGTTTCACAGCCAAAACCACAAAATCTCTTACCGGAGACAGGTTCCCCATCATAAGGAATGCTGTTAGAGTGGAATCAAACAAGAAGGCTATTCTCTTGGTCAGACCTGGAGTGTGGGAGCTGTAGTCTGAAATGTAATTGTGTCAAATGCTCCGTAATAAGATATTGCAATGAAAACCCATTTGATCTTACAATCAATATGGTTTCTTGTTATTTTTGAGTTGCATCCATCAACACAAAAATTTCATGACTCAAGAACTAAATTGATGCTATGAAAAAATCTCAAGGCACACTTATTCCCAACCAACCATTTCTGTGTCACACCACATTTGACACAATATTAATTCATTAATGAAATGAAGCTAAGAGTAAAATCTCTTTGTTTATACCAAGTAATATAGAACACAAATTTTGTTATTTTATTAAGATCAAAAATCAATAAAACAGAAATTTAAGGAAAATACTTTTAAAAACTTTATATTGTCATCTTTTTTTCACCATTGCTTAATCAAAAAATAATATACTACTTCAGACACACTAATTAAATATTCATTCAGACACACTATTAAAATACTCATTCAGACACACTATTAAAATATTCATTCAGACACACTATTAATATATTCATTCAGACACACTATTAAAATATTCATTCAGACACACTATTAAAATACTCATTCAGACACACTATTAAAATATTCATTCAAACACACTATTAAAATATTCATTCAGACACACTATTAAAATATTCATTCAGACACACTATTAATATATTCATTAAGACACACTATTAAAATATTCATTCAAACACACTATTAAAATATTCATTCAGACACACTAATAAAAGATTCATTTAAAAATAAAAAAGAAGCATTAACTACTAACTTGAGACTCGTGTGTTAAGTTACATATTTCTTTCAATGACAAAAACAAACAAGAAATAAAATTAATAAAATTAATAAAACTATAGGAATATACAATAAAATAAATGCTTCATTATTAAGTCATCAGATTTTAGCCCTCTTGTACTTCAGCCTATGCGTGATGGCTCAATTTGTTACCCCAGTAATATTTGTAATGACCAGCTATCAACATCAAGTCAAAGTATTACAACGTATAAAAAGTGTGTGGTCAAAGGCATGGGTGACCAGGACATGTTTTATTCATTGCTGAGAATGTGTTGAGGAGGTAGCATGTCATGTGACCCACAAAATTTTAATATGCAGTTGTGCATATGCTATTTCAAATTCAAATTTATATTTTTTATAGCATAACTCTCATTGTTTAAGCAAATGAAGAAATTCTGAATTTTTTAACTTGAAGGAATTTTGCTGTCACACCTTGTACAGACCTGCCACAGTGGTGTTGTGGTTGAAGAATATAAAAATGAGAGTTTTAAACATAACCAGTTGTTGTAAGTCTTGCATCCACTCACCTAATGGATCAAGGCTAGCAGATATTCCTGTTACACTGTCTTCATTGGCAGAACTAGATTTGCTCATTTCTCCTCCTGCATCCAGATGAACAGAGCTGCTAAGGTCATCAATTAACAACGTTCTCTCTTCATTTGACCTGATCAATTAGTATAGATTTTATACAAGTTTGAATTAAAAATGTCATGACTGTACAAAAAAATGAAAATTTCTTTTTCGGATGGCAAAGACTTTGATGTTTTTAAAATTATTTTTATTTTAAAAAATTAAAGATAAAAAAAACATGGGAAAAGTTGTTTTGAGACATCCTCCGTCCAAAAACCTGTAAATGTTCAGACTAAGTGCAACTAATAAATTATTTCCAAATGGTACGGATATGCAAAGTTTCTGGTAAATATATCAATGGCTTAATTCTTCAACACTTCTAAGATACCCAACACATGTTGTTTTTTTAATTACTTAGAATTTTTGCTGTTAGCTCTTGAGGTAGGGGACTCTTGATTTGAATTCCACGAAGGATGGAGTTCAGAGAGGTCAAAATCTGTTGATTTCTTTTTTGCAAATCCGAGCCGACAGTACATGGACACAGCATTCTGTATGGATGAGAAAATAATAAGCACTCCTTGTAAAACACATGTGTAAATTTTTTTTAAAAAAGCATAATATTTTATGGAAAATCTTTGCTATGACCCCTTTTTGTTCCTTTACCTTGACTAAACCAAGATCTATCTGTAACACACTGGCAAGCTGAAATGAAACAAAAAAATGTAATTGGTAAATTCAGACTATTTATTTTATAAAAAAATGAAATGTACCTGTTAGATTCTAAATTAATATTATCTGAGTCTCAATGTTTATAAGATACAAATATAAAAAAAATTAATTTAATTTACCTCAGATACTGGTGTTTGTTCATCGATGGAAACAAATATTTTGTACAGCAAAGTTTCAAAGTAGTCCCCAAGTACACGGTTCATTACAAATCCTTCCAAAGGAGGAACTTTCAAAATAGGAATGTAAGAGTCATAAGGCAGTTTGTGCACATTTTTATTTAATTTCTTGGTTCATATTATCATAGCCAAGCGATTTAATATAAATAAGAATGACAGTTATATCCTTATTATCAAAACTTCTAACTCTCATTGAAATGGCCATTTAAAACATACCACTGATGCAGTCATCATCCCCAATGGGCACTTCCATGTAGATCAAACCTTTTCTGTATAAAGCTGCAAAATAAAATTGCTAAAAAATTACAACACAACAAATTGAATTGAACCCGTTAAAGATTAAATTTATTACAAACGCCTCAGCAATAATTACAGACTTAATAAAAAGTAAATCTTACTATGCACAACTTCTTTGTCCATTTCTCCAGCTATTTGTGGTCCACCATCAATAACTGCATCAATTACTTTCTTTTCAGCAGGACTGCACATCTGTAAAGGAACAGAAAAATTTGAAAATACTCAACAAGTTAGATGTATGATAGAAACTATGTCTTACATCTTTCAATCCACGTACCCGAATGTCATCTTCTGTAATAAATCCCACTTGCACAATCCACCAGGCGTCAATAGACACGCCCTCTATGGGCTGACTAGGAAGCAATTCTTTAACAGGGCGTTTACGAAAAAATTTCTGAAAAAATATTTACATCATGCTTTAAGCTTCTCCAAAAGATTCAAATAATATTTATTCAATTTAAAAATGTATTGGAGGAGTCTTAACTTGTGTTGATTTGTAAAGCATATTTTAATGTCACAAACTTCCTAAAACTTACTTTAGAAGATCTACATTGATTCATGAGGTCTATGTATTGGTTACGACCAATACCCAGCAACCTGAGACCTAAAATATTTGAAGAAAAATATGTAAATTAAGAATTTACAACTTGTGATTTAAGTGTATGACATTTAAATGAAACAAATTTTAACGGAAGAACAAACTGAAACAAAAATGCAACATCAGTTTTTTTATTAGCATCCCAATGTAATATTAGGAAGTTTAAAATGATTGGAATGTACACAAGTAAAACCATTATTTAATCATTATAAAGCCTCATGAAGGAACCAGAAAAGCCAATTTGTTACTTTAATTAAATCTATTTATATGTTCACTGTTATTTTTTTTAAGTACATGAAAAACATGTAAATATTCAGACTTCTTTGGAAATGAGTCTAATATAAGAGATTATCGTTGTGTCAATTAAATTGAGTTTATTTAAATTTTAGTTTCTAAATCTATCTATTAATATAATCTGTATAGAAATTTTCTTGCTCCATGTAACTACAAACATTTTTTTTAGTTGAAATAAATAATTTAACCCTTAAAGTCGCAAAGTGTTGTAATGTGTCTCCACCTGATATCCTTTATGAGATCTCAGAAAGTAAAAACTCTTCAATGCTTGAAAAATGATGTATTCGACTTCCGACAATGGCGGCCGTTGCATGCGCTAGTGTTATCGCTCGATTCGCAATGTTTTTTGGTAGTTTTAACGGGTTTTTTTTGGAAGATACGTTTTCGCTATACTTTATTACTAAAATAATAGTACTAAAATACAGGTAAATATTGTTTTAAACTCAGTACGGTCTTTTGGATGCGTAGAATAACCATTCTTAACCTAAAAAATGAAGTCAGTATGTATTATTATAAATGGATTTTACGCAAATTTTTTAATTTCATAACCAGTTGATCGTAATACGCGAAATCCTTACGGGAATGAGGCGGAAGTTTATTGAAAAGCCTTATGAGTCTTTAAGAGTTAATCAATATTCTTACAGTCAGCAGCTGTGAAATTGGGCAGTGAATCATAGCTCTTCTCTTGAGTCATAATATCCTGCATCATATTACTGTAGTAGGAAAATGGTGTAATTCTGAGGCCTTTAACAAATATATCAGACAGGTGGTATGGATATAACATGAGGTGTTCACGACTGTATTGTAAGACATCTTCATAATATCTCTGCTCATCTTTACGAACTGTTCTTACTGAGAAAAGAAATTATCATTTATTATGAAAAGCTTTACCAGAAATAGTCAAAATGTATATTGTTCTTTCATGGACTTTGATATATGATTCATTACAAAAAAATAAGACTTAAATAATGTGTTTATTGTTATCAAATTAATAATAGAATATAGCCAACTTTTAACTAATTAAAGATAGTATCCTTTATGGTATATCTAAAAATAAATACTAACACTGTAGAATTCTAAAAATTGTAAGGCTTTATGATTATGAGTCAGAGATTAAGAAACAAGAACTTTCTTTAAAGTTTTTGAGAGCTCTTAGTTTTACTCACTTAAATTTCCCTTGTAACGCAATTGATTTTTCACACTGAAAGCAATAACTGCTTTTTCATATTCCCTCTGAGAATTTCCATAGCTCTGCAGCATAAGAAGAAAACATAATTAATTTAAGCTTAATGTCTCCTTCAGCAGACAAGTCAAAAACAACCAACAAATACATTGCAATGGGAGTAGAAGTTAAAAATTAAAAAGTATAAATTATGACAATTACCCTACATACTTGAATATAAGTTGACTTTTTTATAAAAAAATCAAGGGGGTCAACTTATACATGTGTATTTTTTTGTTCATACATTTTTATTAACATGATATTGATAAATGCTTTTTAAGGGACAAATCAGGGGGTCGACTTATACTTGAGGTACACTAATACTTGAGTATATACGGTATGTTTTCAAAGACAAAGATATGATTAATATGCATTATGTGGTCATCATCCCATGATGCAGTAGGCATTTTCATTTACTCTACAACTTGACATTTAATCTGAGGGAGGTTTCCTTTAGCTGATCATATGATTTCTCTGTGTCAAATTATTCAAAACAAAATATAATAAATCAATAGTTATCACTTTTATCATCAACTACTTACTTAACTTACACTTTGACTTCGTGATATCTAAATCAAATGTTAAACATTAGTATTAGGACTAATTATTAATATTTAAGGCTTAGGCCTAGGGCGCCTAGGCTATTTAACTATTTAAGTATTATTGATTATTGATGTTTAGAGTTGAGACAGTTTAGTGACCGCTGCCCTTAAAATATAGTACAAATTACCACAGAATTGTCAGAATCAAATAAAAATATATTAATATTATTCAAATTATTATTATTGATTATCATCAGCTGTCTAATCAGTGATAATGATTAATAATAATTTGGCCTAAATTTGACTTCATACAATTTACCTTTAGTCTAGTCTTTAGTTTGGTTGGATGTCAAATTGGTTGAGTTTATTTACTTTAGTCTTTAGACTTAAGAATTATACTTTAACTTTACTCTTCCCTGCAATCCTACAGTTTCTACACATTATATTATTTCAATATTTCACAGCAAAGTATAATTTTCTCATAAGAACTTGCGTTTTAATTTATTTATTAAATGCATTATTATTTGTCTTGTGCTTGTTTTTTAGTTATTACAGTTACAGTTGAGTTTCAGCCTCTTTACTTAGACTTAAGACTTAGAGTTAGAGGTAATTTCTTATTTTAGCGCAAATTATTTTTCGAGTAGTTTAAAATAAAAAAATCAACTTAACTTACTATGAAATATATTTTAACCGACTTGAGAGAAGTCTAAAACTAACATCTATTTAGTACTATTTAGTAATAATGATTGACTTCATTGTCACTTTATAGACTTTATTGTCAATTTAATTGTGACTTTATTGATATTTTTAAAACTTAAACTTAATGATTCTATAATTCTATCTAAATCTAATGCTTACTTACTTGCTTGACATTAGCTGGTAATTTTGTCCAAGGATGATTTTGACGAATATGATTTTCTGCAAGATTCTCCGCACTCATTGCGAAGCACACCCTAATATTTAATTAAATATAACAGTAGACTATAATGTATTAGAAATCTGTCATTTTTTCACTAATGATATTTTGCGAAAAATCAAAACAATTTTCTTCTCCACCCTCAAAAGCGCTTCCGGATTATCACGTGACTAACTTCGTGGTCGTATCTAACGATAACGATGGTCGTCATATTAAACTTCAAAATTTGCTGTTTTTCAAATAAGAAATAGCTTTTCACCTCTTCTTCTATTTCTCTAAACCATAAATGGTTATGGGTGGCTTGGTTACGATATAAAAATCTACTGTATTACTATTACCAGATATTGACTGATATTAATAATATTCGCAATTATAAATATTATAATAATAATTAATATACATGTCTTGCATAATGAAATGTACTATTATTATGTATAGTAAAGTATTATTTTGTATGTCTGTTACTACTGTGAATTATGTCTTTAGTTTATTTGTATGGCATTCCAATAATGAATGTCATAATTTTAAATAAATACTTACCATATTGTTTGCTACTTAGACATTAAAATTAGAGTATTTTAGAGTGCACAGGGAAATAAACAACCCGTAAAAACAACGTTTTTTTACTATAAATCCCTTACTTATATATGACAAATCAGACAGACCTAAAGGTATTGATTACATTCAAAATAAAAATAAAATGCACCGCGCGACAAATATTTACAGGGGACGGGTGGGGGCATGGGCGTATACAGGGGGGGGGGCAAAAAATGCCCCCCCCCTACATTTGTGAAAAATGTCATAATTTTTTTTACCATAAAACTGAACTAAAGTCCCCGCAAGTTAATTACATTGAAGACAGTGTACACATATCAAAAATAAAAAAAGAATTATATCTGCAATTATAACTGATTACATTATTGATTGTTATAAATAAAATTTCTGTCAAATTTTTAGCAAAAATACGCATGGGCGTATAGAGGGGGGGGGGCAAAGCTATTCTTGTCCAACCGTTCACCTTACAATATTCAATTTAGAAAATGAATAAGTGTCAAATTAGAAACAGTAGCCTCAGCTGTGTCTGGCTGTTGACTTGTACTGATGTCCTCGATGCTAATGATAAGTCAGATGCTGCAGACGCCCCAAAATCTTCTAATAACGGGATTTCGGAATCCCACGATTTCACTTCTTTTGGTTGCTTTTTTAAAGCCTGTAAATAATTTTCTATCCATCTTTGGCAATCCTGCAGTTTCTACACGTATATTATTTCAGAGCAAAATATAATTTTCTTATGAGAACTTAAGCTTTTGATTTATTAAATGCTTTAATATATGTTTTATTTTAGCTATTACAGCGCTACTTTGTGAGTCTTATTAATTTCTTAGACTTTTTGCGGCACTTATATTATACTTTAACTTAAATTTAATTGAAAATTAGCCTAAACCTGTATAGCATTGTCAGTTAGGAGCAGTCCATAATTGACATCACGTGATTTTGGCCGATTATTAACCACCCCCCTCCCCCTAGTCACACTTCGTTACAAAAACTTAGACCCCTTCCCCCCCCCACACACACACACTATGACGTCAAAAAGCTGTGACACCCCATCTTTAGGTGGTGTTATCTATTTGAAAATGAGCATGTTTCAAAACACCTTATTGTTATTTTAGTGTGTATTTAGTGTAAGGCTACACTCTGATATCGTAACACGCGGTAATCCGTGCAAAACGTAATAAAAATAGATAGTAAGAAATCGAATATTAAGGTGGAACTTTGGCTTATAGTAGCGTGTTTTGACGTGACGTCAAAATTCTTAAACTCCCCTTTCCTTCGTCACAAAGCTGGGGACCCCCCTTCCCCATAGGCGCGTGACTTCATTTTTGGAAATTTAAAAAATGTGATTTTTTTGCCCCCCCCCCCTGGAAAAATTCCTAGCGACGCCTATTGGTGGGGGTATGGTCACCCATGGCTTGACTGAACTCCAGCAAGCACGTGAATGTGAATGTCAACAACAGAAGGCTACCATACATTTATATAGAGATAAACTAAATAAGCACTTATTTAATTACGGTACATTCGTTCGATCTGAAATTTTGATGCAATGCATTGTTTGGTGACACGAGTCTATGTGCAAAATTTCAGCTCGATAGCATGACAGAAAGTTGGTCATTTTTTACTTTTGTTTTTTCGCCGGACGACCCGACGGACGGACGAATCAAGAGACGACGGGATTTAATTAAAACAACCCGTAAAAACAAAGTTTTTTTGTTTTTTTTTACTATAAATCCCTTATATGTGAGACGGAACTTAAGGTTTTGATGATGTTCAAATATTTACCGAATGAACGTGACTAAACACCCAAATGCTATAAAACGGGGCGGGTGGGGGTGCGGGGTGGTCACCGATCGTTGGAGTGAACTCAGCAAACTCGTGGATGTAAATATTGTAAACAACAACAGACCGGTATTATACATTTATGTAGAAATAAACAAAAAGTGCATTAATTTAATTACAGTACATTCGATCAATCTGAAATTTCGATACAATGCATTGTAAGTGACACAAGTCTATGTGCAAAATTTCAGCTCGATAGTAGCACGGGAAGTGGGTCATTTTTAAATCCCTTATATTGTCTTCACCGTTGGCTCTCTCTCTTGGTCCGTCCGTCCAAATTTTCTCATTTTTATTTCCAGTTTGGGGTAAATGCTTGTAAGTCACAGTACTGGTTATGTCCTGTGTGTCTGCCTGGTGATATTGGTAGGTGTTTGCATGAAATATGCCCTATTCAACCACATTTCTTCTTCCTTTCTGATAATTTTCTTCTATAGGAAGTTAGCATGTCCTTTGCTTGGTGTTGCTTATGGCATCAAGCAAGCCAAACTAGAGAACACTTTTATATAAGACAGCTATTTAGGAAGGTCTGGACTCTGCTCAAGACCCAGTTCACACTGGAGTTGAATTTGAATATTTGAAGTTGAATATGATAACCTTCTGGAGGTTTATATATCTTGAATTGGATGAAGACGACTCTAGCTTTGCTGAGATCAGGTGTTCGGGGCTTCTGGTCAGTGATGCTATCCATTTAGGTAGGGGACTGCACTTCCTCCTTATAATGTCACTGATTTCAGCTTGATAAGATGGCGGGAAATAGGTCATTTTTTATGTTTGTTTTTCTGCTGGACCACAAAATACAGACAAGCCAGTGATGTTAATATAATGGATCTAAAATCTGATTTACATCGTAAAATACAATTATGTGACCAATATCAACCATTGCAAAAGTGTAGCTGCATGAAATTACTGCAATGGCTGTTTTAAAAAATTGAAAGCAAGAGTTATTATTTTTTTTTGCAAATGATTTTTTACCAAACCCCAAATGTGATGACAGTTTTAAAAAACAGAAAGACTCAAAGCAATAGTCATGTACTAGATTTGAGTTTAATTATTAATAATCCCAAAACATCTGTAGTCATTGTTGTCAATGATTTGTTATGATCAAATTGACAATTATCTTCATCAAGAAATATCTTTCTTAGAAAAAAAAATGAATGCCCATACAACAAAATGACTGTTGAAATGCTTTTTTAAGGCACATATTAGAAGTATTTATAAACAGATCTAAAAAGGTAAAAATTCCTAAATTAATTCAAAAGAAATTAAAGTTAATGAATTAAAGCTTTAAGTTTAAGCTATACAGTGTATACCCTTATATCTGTACATTTAATACCCAATGATATATGGTGTAAATATTCATGACTAGCTCAATCCTGGAAATCAACATTTGAAATTAGCATGAATCCTTTGTAAGTGCAATAAAGTTGTTTCATAATTAAAGAGAAATGAATTTATTTTTCTTTACACAAAAGAAGTTACTTATTATTTAGCTTTATTTAACCCCACTCTTTAATGTGATATTTAAAAGTACCAGTATATGAAATATTGCAATGGAAGAATCAATGGGGGAAAAAACAAGTTGAAATACTTTTTCAAAAATAAAAAGGGTTTAACAAAATAGCCATAGCGAAGGTTTCTTGCATATAATAGTATATATTATTATATTAAAATAATACATACAGGGGAAAAATATTCCACATTACAAAAGTAATAGGACAATGTGGTGTTCCAGTGATCCCTATTACTGCTGACAGTCCCATTAAATTCAATACACATTTAAAATGAACTGATTATAATTGTATGCAGAGCCGCCGCCAGGGGGTGAATCCAGGAATTTATTCAGGGGCCCCAACGGAAGGGGGGCCCCATCAGCCAAGCTTGATTTTTTTTAATGCTGATGCTGTGCACATAGATATATATTTGGACAATTATTCAAGTGACATTTCTAGCAGCGGTCCAGATTGTACGTGTGTGTGTATATAATATATATATATATTAAAATTACCAGCTTAATTAACAGGAGTGATATATTATTCACTCAATTAATAAATTTAAAATAATTTATAATTAATTATTTCTGAAGTAGACAAAATATAATACAGAGAAGATACTGTGGTTTTATGTTTTAAACTTATTACTTATTGTTTTGCCTTTAGTGTTTAAGGAATTTTATATGGAAATGAGGTAGGTTTGAATTTTATTAAAAACAAGATCAAATTAATTTCTGTTTATAAGAAGGATTAAAAGAATTGAGGATTTCAGTAATTACAAACATCAGAGCAATAAAGATTACATATATTCAGAACATACCATTTTTTAAAGCTTTCTTAATTTATATGACATTCTGACCACCGCCCAAAAATTTGCACCTAATATGTACATTAAACAGTCCAATTGATTTTTAAAATTTACAGTCATAACAGAAAATTTATCAGAAATCCTACAATCTGTCTAAATATATATAAACATTTTAATCAATGATATTTGTCTTAGTACCCTGCCTAAACAGATACTTTTTTAAAAAAAATTAACCAAAAAATGTTTTTATAAAGAACATTTATCCAATACAAGATATCAATACTGTTTATAAAGTAACGTACAACATTGCACATAACAGTAATAGTAATATCAATAGTCACAGGGTTACTGAAACATAAAAAGGGCCAAGAATGTATAAATCAATAAAGTTTTTCTCAGATATCTTTTCTACCCTAAATTTAAAACAATAGAAAAGTTTATAAACAATTTATAAGTTTCAAAATAAAAATGGAATGGTAAATTAAAATAGTGAAAATGTTATAAGATATTTTAAAAAAATGTTTTTTCCCATTTTATATAAACCTAAATGTCAGTTTACTTAAGTTAAATGTGTATTTAAATGAAAATATATAAATTTTTCCACCATGTTGCCAAAATGATTTGAGTGATTTATAAATTGGAGGATTCTAATTTCTCTTCATCTGATGAAACGTAGTCTGTCACAGGTGGGCAGGTGCACATCAAGTTTTGGTCTCCATAAATGTCATCGATACGGGAGACAGTTGGCCAAATTTTGGTAGTCGGCTGGACAAAAGCCTGGTCAGATAACATTTTTATAATTAACAAAATGTTTACATTACTTTCATACAGATTTCAAGGCAGTCTTGATTACTAATCTAAGTAACCATTTATTATACAATACTTAATTGTTATTTAAAATAATGGAATGATTATCACACTATTTTAAAATATTTGTGCCAGTTCAAAGATCTATTTAGAAGGGAGTGCATAGTGTCAGTATAAAGTTAGCATAGGTCCATGAAAAAATAACTTAAAAAGACAGTACAACAAACATTTTGTGATATTTTACTGTATTTTATTTAAGCTAGTTATGGTCTGTTAGAATAGCAAGATATAAGTATTGTAGAATTTATCTTATCAATTAGAGACTCTCTCTACACAAGAGATAATTGCATCCTACACTAATTTCTCATCTGGCATTTTTATTTGAGTTTTAAATGTGGATAGTGTGTTGGTTTTTCAGGTTTGATCAGGCAACCGATTCCATGCCTAAATTTCAGACCGGAAGAATGAGAATTTGTGTGCGTTTGTTCTTGCAAAAAGGATAAGAATTTTTTGTATCCCTATGTCTACCCGATAGTTATATTAGTTTATCTTTGTGCTGTATTCCAAAGATAGAATTTAGCTCTTTGTTCTTATAGTGTTTTTATATAGTTCTTATATTCTATAGTGTTTCTAGGTTTAATGTTTTGACCAATTGTTTTACTCTTGTCAATTTCGAATACTCTCCAGAAATAATCTGGCAGTTCTTTTTCCAATTTGTTCTAGTTTATCTATGTTTCCTTTGGTGGATGGTTTATGAGCACATACTTTTTACACATATCTGAAAAATTAAGTCCAAGAGTGCATATGTACTTTATTGATAAATAAATGATCCCTTTAAGTATTGTCGTTTTTTTTTTTTTTTTTAATAAACTCATATGCAAATTATCATTAGGATGGACCCTATGTACTACCATTTGTCCATCAAAATGAGTGAATTAGATTATTAAAAACAAGATATGACCTGTGCATAGCATACGCCACAGACTAGGTCATCACAGATAGTGCAAAGAATGTGGGGGGGGGGGAGACAATCGAAAAATAGCGGCACGAAAAAAATGAAAAAAAAGCAAGTAAAAGTGGAGAGGTGCACAGCGGTTGTTGTTACCTGCGCCCCCCCACCATTTATTACCATCCCTTGCCAACCATAAACTGATTTGCCTACCCAATGTTAGTCATGCTTGCAAAAAATGAGAAAAAGAATGGGCAGAAAAAACATTTCATTTTTTTAAAAAAAATTGTTCCCTCTGGGGCTTGAACACAGAACTTTCCATGTGCAAGGCGGGCTTGATAACCACTACACTACAAATCACGTTATTCTGTGAAGGAACAACGCAAGAAGCATTGTTGCAAACCCCCCCCCCTTCTTCTTTTTCTTTCTATCCCACTACGCTTGCCACTGTGATCTTTTGACCCCAGCGGAGGTCATTCGTCATGCTTATTTGCACATGACCATTTAAGTGAATATATAAATATAGATAGATAAACTTGAAGATACCAATGTTTAAATTAAAATACATGCATGCAGATAAATTATTGATTTGTTTGTTAGATTTAAAATGGCATTTAATCACAACATGACAGTGCATATAATATAATAATGAAAAAAAGCTTCCAAGAAAACTTACAGCGGGAAATACTGCAGACTCTGGTGAATATGGCCTTTCCCACTTGCCAAAAAGGACATCAGCTTGACAATGAGGCGCCATCTATAAAATATCAATTTGATGTTTTGAACAGGCAACAATTTTTTTTTAAGGATCATACTTCTTACATAAAGTGAATTAAGTAAAAACAAATATTTCCTTTGTCAAGGGATACAGATAAATCCAAGTTCCTAAATCTCATTGAGGCTTTGACCATGAATACACACATAAAGATCATTTTTAGATTTATATGTTCAGTTTTATACCTATATTACTAATACTAATGTTATACATTTAATATCTATTGAGCAACAAACTGCTACTTGGGCAGATGATTGACCCTTACATGGCTGTTGTTTCGGGAAAATTTTAGTTGGTAGTTATTGTAGTTTACACTTTAAAATGGTGAGAAAATTGGAAGTATTATTTTATTATGTAGTTATAGAGATAATGATGGAGTGAGATCTTTTACTTAATAAATATATTTTTAATTCGAATACAAGAATAAGAAGGATTATTTGTGTTAGTGCTAGCAATATGTAACGAAAATATCTAAAGAACAATGATTATGACTCTGGTGTTCATAATGTATAGTTTTTTTTGTCAATATTGTGTGATACTGCTTAGTTACAGATCAGTATCAGTGACTAAACAGGAATATATATGGTTATTAATTTCTTAATATTGAATAATAATGATATTGAAATAAAATTAAAATTAATACAACTTTTAATATTCCATTTCGACTAGTTTTTTTGTGCTGAGTTCTTTTGTTTTCGTTTCTTTGTGTAAAAAATATTTAGTTATAGATCACTGATAAAAAAATTCTACAATTTATGCCTTCTAAAATTAATATTTGAATAAAATTTGGGATGAAGCAGAAATTGTGAGTGCAAGGAGTATTTTCAAATTTTTACACAATGCTGAAAGGTCAAGTTTAGAGGCCCCAAGCATGTACAGGGGCCTCTAAGTCAAACATAGAATTCAGTGCCTAATTAAAAAAATTTAGGAAGCCTTCTCGTAAACTTCAGAAAGTGCCTTAAATCTATTTTCATTAAAAAGAAAACAGCAACTGTACCTTAATGGGATTTAGGTCTCTGCTCCACTGGCCTAATTCAATAGCCCGTACTTCATCTCGAATCACTGAAACCAAAGCGTTTTCAATATGCTTGAATTAGTTAGCAGTAATTATTGTAATATCAAATGTTACTAAATGAATAAAATAATTAAAGGAAAGAACAATTTTTTTTAAAATTGTAAATTTTCAAATTGTTGATCTTTTGAAAATAATGTTTTCAACAGCTATCCTAATAAAAGAACTTGTTCCTTGACTTCCTGTCTTATTCAGAAGTAACACAATACCTTTTTTTTTTTACTTTAAAGCTATACTGTTGCCTTCTTTGTATTATAATATAAGAAAATATTCCCCCCCCCCATGCTCTAGTTCAGTGTTTCTCAAACTTTTTGGGTAACTGCACACTAAGAATATTAGAGAATTTTCAATATTTTACTTTTTCCACAATGACAATTTCTCATTAAATGACTTCGATGAAGATGTAATGATGTTCTTAGATGGTCCTTGAAGACTTAAGTTTAGTGAATTCATAATACTTTTAAGTTCAATCTCTAACCAAATGAAAAATTTCAAGCCAACTGCACCGCTAGAAAGAAGGAAAAAAGAAAAAGGCGTACACAGACGCCAACCGAATCTAACGTCCTGCCCCAAGCGAAACACACGTGATTACTGATTTCGTTGTTTATTTATTTAACAAACATTATGTTTTGCCTTATTTTAAAATTTCATAATAACTTTAGAGCTCAGAACCCTATCAATTTTAGAAATTTTTACTAAATCTCTCAACACACCTGGAAATCTCTCTCGACACACTAATGTGTCGCGACACACAGTTTGAGAAACGCTGCTCTAGTTAGTCACTTCACTAAAAGATTATCAAACTTTGGTATCTAACATCATTCTACTTACTGATGAGAGCGTCACAGAAGTTATCCAACTCTAGTTTATCCTCTGACTCTGTGGGTTCTATCATAAGGGTGCCAGACACAGGCCAAGATAAAGTAGGAGCATGGAAGCCTAATGGTTTTAAAAATAGAAAGAAATTTACTGTGATATCTATGAGCAGCTAAATTGATAAAGAAAATAGCTCAAACCAGTCTAACCTGCTATGATGTAAAATTAAATACAATTATTTTTCGAATAAAAATAAAAAAGGTTTCAAGCTAACAATTTAAATGAAAATTAATTGTGAAGTATAATAATGAATCAGTTTTAAAAAAATAATACACAAATATTGAGATAAATTACGTGCACATCTGAAGTTAAATATCTGTAAATCTTTTTATGAGTTTATGATTATTTAGCAAAGAGTATGAGCATATGTTAATGTAATTTAGGCTAAAAAGACTTTCATAACTTAGGATAGAAAAACAAAACAACATTGTTCAATTTTTATCCTTGTGAAGTAGTTAGAGAGCTTCTTCATTAGATAGGCTATTATAAAGAAAAACACATTTGCTTGCTCAGTCATCATGAATACAATTATTTAAATTTAATAAACTTTTAGCATAAATTAAAATGTCTATACCATAATCTTGAAGCCTTTTGGCTATGTCAGTTGCTTCAACATTTGCTGTTTTCTTAAACTCTCTGCAGTCAATGATAAACTCATGAGCACAGAAACCTAAGGGGGGAAACATTGAAACTTCTACTAAACAAATGCAATATGCATCATGTTATATTTAGAAAATCATTAAAATGTTGTGTTATATACAATGTATTTCTTAATTATAGGAATATTTAAATAATCTTACATGAATATTGCAACAAAAAAAGGTAGCAATGCAACAAATATGAGATTTTAATGCTTTATAGTCAAAACTATATGGCTCCACAACAACAATATAAAACAACTATTTGAGGTGTAGAGCCCAAGTTAAAGATGCTGTAGAAACATAATTTTACCTTTTTCATTGGTGTACAAGGTTTTGTAATGGCCTGCTAGTCTCTTGCTCATGTAGTTTGCATTCAAAATGGCCACTTGAGATGCTTTGCGAAGACCTCGAGCACCCATCATTTTAATGTATGACCATGATATTGGCAAGATGGATGTTGAACCGTAAGGTCCTGACGAAACACTTCCAAAAGTTAAAGCTGGATTAATGCCATCTGGTGGTGAAACTGGATGTGAAGGAAGGAATGGTGCTAAATGTTTTTTCCTGTAATAAAATAATAAAGTAGTGAATTGGATTAGTGCTTTGATAATTGTTCACTTACCAAGCAAAATGTTTCACGTCCAAACAGGACGCATACCAAGTTGGGGTTATACCAAAGCAGACGTATACCAAGGTATCACTACATAATTTTAAAAAAAAAAAAAAAGGACTTATTTTCTACATAAATATATCAACTATTTCATAAATCAGTGCTACTGGAACTGCAAGTAAAAGGGGCATGATAATTAGAGATGTCACATCAGAAGTATAAATCTTCTTACACTCCAATAGGTCCAGCTCCTGGACCACCACCTCCATGTGGAATACAGAAGGTCTTGTGCAGGTTCAAGTGAGACACATCTGAGCCATAATCACCAGGACGGCAGATGCCAACCTTGTAGAAAAACAAGCCATCAAAATATATGAACCACAATGTAAACAAAATCTTTTAATAACTAACTAGGTGAAGACAAATTAAAAAAAAACTAAAAAACAACAAAGTTTTTGACTATAAGTCCTTTATATATGAGACATAACTGAAATTATATTCATTATAATGTGCATCGCACGGCAGTCCAAAAATCCAAAGGTCTATTTATGTCTCAAATATAAAGGATTTTTGGTTAAAAAAAAACTATTACAGCCTGCCTGCTAAATGTCAGTTTGATTTGATCACAGGCAAAGAGTTTTAAAACAACAGTCTGTATAAACATTTACAGATCAGGAATATATTTTTTTAAGGTATGGTCAATATATTAGGCACAGCAAAACAGGAATATTTTAAAAAGGTTGTTCAATGTAAACACACGGCGACATTCTAGCACAAAAATTCACATATTACATAGAGATAATCTAAAAATTGATTAAATTAATTACAGTACATTCGATCGATGAGAAATTTTGATGTACAATTTTTATTGTCACCACAAGTCTGCCTGCAAAATTTCAGCTCGCTAGCATACACTAAAGTGGGTTAAAAATTGATCCAAAGTTTTTTTTGGCAAACAGATGCCGCGAACTACTATAAAGGATTGAAAAAGTTATTAAGTTAGTTATATGGACTCTGAAGGAAATTATGCTTTTATACATATATTAATTTCTTTTTAAATCGTTTAACAAATAAAAGGGAAAAATAACCTGTAAAGTTCAATTACAAGAAAATAATTTTAGAACATGAGCACCAAAGTATTCTTCACAAAACTAATAGGAATTACATTTTTTTTAAATGTATCATTGATGTCATCATCATCATCATTGCCTGTCGTCCCATCTGGGACATAGGCTATGAACAAAGACTCTCCAGGCATCCCGGTCCTGTGCTAATCCCTCTAACTGTGCCCACTCTTTTTGGAGTCTGTCTCCAGTTCTCTTCTCCAGGTCATTTTGGGTTGACCACTCTTCCGCTTGCCTTGGGGGTTCCAAGTGAGGTCTTGTCTCACAATGCTGGATGTAGGCTTTCTGAGGGTAGGGCCAATCCATCTCCACCTGCCCTGGCGTATTAGTTCCTCCACTGGTTTTTGCGTGTGTTGCCAGAGGTCCTCGTTGGAGATGACGGGCCAGCAAATTCTGAGAATTTTTCGGAGACATGTGTTTATAAATGTTTGAGGCTTTTTTTAAACGGCTTCTGTTGTACGCCATGTTTCTGCTCCATATAGCAGGACAGGCTTTACTGTGATGTTGAATATCCTGACCTTGGTTTGGAGGGTCAAGTTGTTTCAGCTCAAAACTTTTTTTTAGCTGTTTAAATGCTCACTTTTACGTCAGTATCTGTCCCTTCTTGTTTGTCAATGATGCTACCTCCGCAAAGTTAGTTACTTCCAGTGTTATTGGGGTGTTGTTTGATGTATTTATTTTAAGGACTTTGCATTTTCCCCTTATTGATGTTTAGGCCAACACAAGCTGAGAACTGTGCTACATAGTTTTCTCCTGCATCTGTTGCTGTCTGTGTGATATTAGGGTCAGATCATCGGCAAAATCTAGGTGATCAAGTTGTTTCCACAGCGTCATTGATGTATAGAGAAGTTTATATAGTGTTTAAGGTGTACTATTTTATTATTTATACATATTAAGATTATAAAATAGTAGTGGCATGGAAAGTAATTAATTTATTTAACTAATTCTCTTAAAAAATAAACAGCAACTATTTCAATAAATCCCTTTTATATCAAGTAACATGATATTGTTCTATAAATTTATGTTTTAGTTTAATTAAAAATGTCATGCTGTAGAGGCAAAAAATTGAATGCCTTAAAAAGCTATTATTAAACACTGGTATATATACCTGGGCATTCATGTTGGCACCATCCAGGTAAACTTGCCCACCATAATGATGGGTCATGTCACAAATTTCTCTATAAAAAAAAAAGAGAATAAATTAAAATTAGGACTAATGTTTTACAAGCAAGAAAAATTCTAAAAATATTTCTTGAATAAAAATAAATAGCATGTCTTTAGAAAGACAACAAAAAAAAAAGACATTTGATACAAGTAAAATATAAAACAAAATAATTTTAGCCAAATTTGTTTAAAAGAGGCAAACTTCCTGCACTTTATTGGCTACACACCTTATGTCTTTGTCAAATACACCATGAGTTGATGGATAGGTTATCATAAAACAGGCCAATTCATCTTTGTATTTTTCCACCTTTATAAATAAAACAAAATGTGTAATATTTAAGATTTTCAACTTTAAATCAATAAGTAATGGAGTTAATATCTAGTTTTGTTATAAAAAAGGTGGAAGCTATTCAAACTCTTTAAAATTGTGCACACAAAAACTTACATTTTCTTTCATGTGTTTCATGTCCACAGCTCCATTACGATCCACATTAATTTGTTGTATTTTCATACCAGCCATCTGGGCACTTGCAGGGTTGGTGCCATGAGCAGACACTGGAATTAGACACACCTAGACAAACAAGTAAAACAGTAAAATTTAACAAGATTTGATGTTATGAAAGATTTACTATTGGAAAAATTAGTACTCTTGAAATAAACAGTTATAAATAAAAACACTTTGAAAAAAGAAATCAATGTCATAAGCCTTAAATTTTAGGATTCTAAATTCCTTAAGACAACAACTAAAAGTAAATTTTTAAAACTATTCTCACAGCTTAATGACAAAACATATTTTTCATTCTTTAAGAATTTATAGCTTATCCTTTATAGAGACTGACCTTTCTTTTTTCTTGGTCAATGGACTGTAAATAAGACATGATAGTTCTGAGGCCAGCATATTCCCCTTGGGCACCACTGAAAAGTGAACAATTGGAATTTCCTAAAATGTTTTAATTATAAAAAAACGATTTTGTAACAACATTTATAATTTGAAAGAACTTTGAATAAAAATTCCCTGGCAATCATATGAAAAATTGATAAAAACTATTCATATTTTACAATTAAAGAAATCTTAGGGGTTTTCTTCAAAATTTTGAGGTCTATACCCCATTGCTATTTTAAAAAGGATAAGAAAAATATTTTTCATTCTAAGGTTTGTTAAAAAGAAGAAATTTTTATCTTCAATTTTTCAACCCCTATATCCTTCTTAATTTCCTAATGTGGGTTAATCAAGGTTGACTGAACTTTTGAGAACATAAAAATTAACTTTAGTGTATATAGGAGAACATTCAAAATATAAATAAAATTATACATTTCAGCCAATAGTATTGGAAGACAACAGAAATCCATCTGGCCTTGGGTCAGGTAAACTACAGCAGTCTCAAATATTTCAGAAATAAAAGCAACTATTAAGAATGGTCACCTGTTTGGTTGGAAAGAAATGCGATCGTAGCCTGTAATTTCACACAGGTCTTTCTCTAACTCTTCAAGCATTATATGATAACCTTTAGCTTGCTCTTTGGGTACGAATGGATGCAAGGAAGCAAACTCAGGCCATGAACAAGGCTAATGATATGAAGAATATTGATAAAGATTAGCATTGGTAGATTTGAAAATTATCAAAAGTGTGTGTCAAATATTAACATTTTAAGACTGTATAAAAAAAAAAGATTCATATTACAATTTAAGTGCCATCAAATATTTGCCAAATAAAAACCAATATTTCCTGCCTAATCTCAAATCATGAATACCTACCATCATCCCCTGCCTAACCTCAAATTATGAATACCCACCATCACCCCTGCTTAGCCTCAAATCATGAATACCTACCATCATCCCCTGCCTAAACTCAAATCATGAATACCTACCATCATCCCCTGCCTAAACTCAAATCATGAATACCTACCATCATCCCCTGCCTAAATTCAAATCATGAATACCTACCATCATCCCCTGCCTAACCTCAAAGCATGAATACCTACCATCATTTCTGTTGTACTGTTGAGTTTCATGGTGCAGGAACCGAGTGAAATCATTGAGTGAACAAGAGACAGGTCCCGATTCTCTAAATTCTTCATGTAGCGAACAATTCTTGTTTCAGAATGATAGCTAGCAAATCAAATTACAAGTATGAATATCTCATAAAAAAATATTTTTTAACTCTTAAAGTCGCAAAGCGTCGTAATGCGTCTCTTCCCGCTATCCCTAAAGCGTCGTAATGCGTCCCTAGATACAAATCTCGTTAGAAATGAGATCTCGGCAAGTAAAAACTCTTCAATGCTTGAAAAACGGTGTATTTGACTTCCGGCAATGGCGGCCGATGCCGGCACTAGTGTTATCGCTCGATTCGAGATGTTTTTCGGTAGTTTTAACGGGTTTTTTTTCGAAGATACATTTTTGTTATACTTTATTACTAAAATAATAGTACTAAACTACAGGTAAATATTGTTTCAAACTCAGTACGGTCTTTTGGATACGTAAAATAGCCATTCTCAGCCTTAAAAATGAAGTCAGTATGACAATAATATTATAAATGGATTTTACGCAAATTTTTTAATTTCATAACCGGTTGATCGTAATACGAGAAATCCTTACGGGACTGAGGCGGAAGTTTTCCAAAAACCTTATGGCACTTTAAGAGTTAAAATCATAACATGAAATGTTTTTAAAAATGTTAACACATAAATCAAATTATAAAAATTTCAGTGGATTATTTTTTTAAGGGTTAATCTTACAATATTCAATGGCTACCTGTTGAAGACTGGATGTGTAAGATAGCGGGATGTGCGTGCAAACTGCCCTCTCTCCAAGCTGTTGGAAGGCTCTTCACCGATCTCTCTAGCAATATCATTCTTAAATAGTAGAGATGCAAAATAAATAGAGAGATGAAAAATTCTGTTATTTTCCTTATACAAAATTGGTGTTTAAATAAGTTTATTATAGCCATGAGAAGATTACCCACTATTTCTAACTTCCCTTAAAGACACAGATAGACTTATTATTCACTAAAGCATGTTGCAATGCATTAGGCAAACTTAAAACTGGACAGATTTGCAATATTATATTGATAAATGAATTACTGAATTCTGATACTAACAACTACTGATATAAAAATGCGCCCAAAAATGACAAGAACTATTTACATGTATTGTTGAAACTGTGAAAAAGTATGACATCTCCCTAAATAATCATTGTCTTGTTTTTACTTTAAGGACAAGCACGAAAAAAGGTTAAACTGCTATTTTAAAAAAAGTTTTTATTAAAGTTGTTGAATGCTAACATAAAAAAATTGTTACTTTATTTATTCTGTAGAGATTATTGTGAAATAAATCTAATTTAATTCATTTTCATCTTTGATTTCCTCGTTAATCATTAGTAGGCCAAATGACAGCTAAGGTGAAAATATAAGATTTCCAAAATGACATGTGCCAAGCTCAATTTTTTTTTAATGATATAAATAACTAGCTGAGGGCAATGACATATTTTTTAAAATTTAAGATGGAATTATAAAGTTTTAAGTAAACATGAATTATAACTGCATTACAGTATAAACTGTATTTTTTTTTTTTTTAAATTCAATTAAGAAAAAATAACATTTGTCTGATAGCGTTAATTTTTTAGGCCAACATTTTAGTGGTTTGATTGAATTCTTATCTATATATTTAAAGAACTAGATTTAGAGAAAAACATGTCTTCCTTTCCATTATCTAATGCTGTATACATTGCGTTTCCAGGGAAAAACCAAAATCAACTGTGCATCTTCTAAAAACTGTCAAATTGTTGGGATACTTAATATCCATTAAAAAAAAAAAAAACAAGGTGACAGATTCCATTTGGATAGGTGATATTTCATGTCAGGGAATCTTTTCACCTTTTCAGTTTTGAAGCATATATAAATTTCTAATCAAATGATTCACTGAAACACAGTGGCGGATTTAGCTTTGTCTGCGTGGGGGGGCCAGGAGAATTTTAGGGGGCGCCGCAAAATTTTACTAATATCAGAGCATTGGGTAAATACTAGGGCTGTTAATGATTAATTTAAATTTAATTGTTAACTTTTGAAAAATTAACGATTAATTAATCGTTAATTTCGATTAAAGCCAAACATTTTAATTTATGATGTGATAAGTAACACTCATTTCACGTTCTTGTTGAAAATCTAAATAACACTGGCATGTATCCTTTATATATCTACTTTTCACCAACTACGCAAAAAGACAAGTGTGTTGACATTAATTGGTTCAAGTGATGAGCGGATCTAATTGACAATATAACCAGCCGAGCTGAATAATCATTCACATGGAACTGAGAAAACTTAAACTGGTATGCTCAAAACGGTCTTGGCAAGGAATGACCTTATCGGATATCGGTGTTCATTAATTTTCCACCATTGTACAGGATTAATGGATTCAAGAACTTACATCTCCATTTTGTAACGCAGTAATTCATCAGAAGAGCTGTCGTCATTTCTGTTTCAAAGTCAAACTCCATTACTGCCATTACCAAAATGTTCGTGTAATCTTCAGGAAATTATTTATCAGCCGCATTTTTTTTTAAAAATATTTTTTGTTGACATTTTGACTTCAAATTATTTTTGAGTGATCGGTCGATTAATGGTTAAAAATAATTTAATCCTTAAAATTTTTAAGGATTAGTCGAGAAATTAATCGTTAATATCCGCAGCCGTTTTCAATACTAATTATTAGCCTACTAATTTAGTAAAATTTCCAAATTAACAAACAAGTCAAACAGAAGAAACAATATAAACAGATATGTTTTCAAAATAGTAACGTATATTTATTTCAGTAGTATATTTATTGATCTAAGAAAGAAACTTAGTTTATGCGAATTTATATAGAGCCCTGAGCCATATTTAAATTCCTTTCTACGTGGAGCGAAACGATTTATCGTTGATTCAAAGTCAACGTTCTCACCTAGATCACGTTCATTTGAAATTAATGCCAATCCAGACAGACGTTCGTTTGTCATTGTTGAGCGCAAATAATTTTTGATGATTTTCAATCATTGATAACAGGAAGATTCAAGTAAATGTTTATAGAATATTGACAAACAAGAGAGACCTGATGCCATTTATTTTTCAATCAAGAATGGTAGAAACTCTTTAAGTTGTAGCTCACTAGATAGTGATGGACGTTGTGATGCATGCAAATTTTTAAAGGTATAATATTCAAGAATGCTTCTTCTAGGTTAATGTGTTTGTAAATTTTGCATAAACTTCGAAGAGGATCTGTATTTTCTTCCAACATTTGTGATGGATCAATACAATA
>MUZC01000359.1:221279-232327 GCA_002072015.1 Radix auricularia | reverse complement strand
TGGCTAGAATAGCAGAGAATGATCCAATAACTGCATCAACTGCATGCTTACGGCCTACGGCTTGCCCATCTTGTATCAAAAAGTCATTTCAGAGTATCTACTGTTGATTCATATTGAGATTTTCGATTTTTTAAAAGAGTATGTAGACGTTGTAAACTAGACGTAAAGAATACCTTTCAGCTGTGCCAAAAACAACTGTATACATCACTGTTTACAGACATTGCTTTGATAGTGACCAAATTCAAAACATGAGTACAACAATGAACATAGATGGCATTGTATGAAGGTTTGAAGGCCATCAAGACATCACAGATGAGCCAACATATGCCTTTCCTCCTCAGATTGTGATATCAATGTCTCGCTTTTGTAATATGTAGTTCCACAACATGTCCTGATTTTGAAACTGAACGTAAAATGACATCTTATCAATTTCAAATATATCAATGGTCCGTCTGATCGATAATTACAGAAAATACATGTTCCTTATCAATTACTGCAGATAATTCAGATGCAAATGATTGAATTAAATCAATCAGCACATCATGATTTAAATAAATTTCATTTTTCTTTTAAACTCTAGATGACTGTCCAAAGTCATAGTTGGCTAATAAACTTGTGGTTTAACAAATATTTCAAGTATTTCTACAACTAATATCACAAAAGTCTAAAGCAAGAATTTTCTCTGTTTACTCTGAATAGCAAACCTTGTTTTGCTAAAAATCAAGAAAAACGTCACGTTTATCATTCGTTTCAATATTTCTCTATTCTTATCCACTTAGCGACGCTCCTGACTGACCAAACCAGATATCACAGTTTTGAAAAACGATATTTAGCAAGCCAATATTGTCGTATTGCAGTTTAGTGTTGATTAAATTTTTCGTGTTTAGCATTCTTTTTTTAAAATTATTATTATTTTTTTATATTTTTTTTTCTGGTTACACTTTTTTAGTGTTCATGAGGGCGTCTCAGGGGCGCCATTTTAGACCCAACTGGAGCGCCGGGGGGCGACTCGCCCCCCCTGCCCTATAGCTAAATCCGCCACTGCTGAAACATGACTATCTTATGACTAAGAAATTTAACTTACAGTAATCAACTATCTGGCCTCTTAAATTACACTCCATTAGTTGAAATACAGCTCTTTTACATATATTTTTTTATTTTTTTCCCCACCTTATCTATAATCTCATTTAAACTTGAATGAAAGTTAATTGAAAATGAACATCAAAAGTAATGTGTTCAAATAAGACAGGCGGTCCAGGATGAATGAGTTGGCACGGGTTCAAAATAGCGACTGCCAACACAGTGACCGTCATAATAGCGACTTCAAAATAGCGACTGAATCAAAACAGCGACCGTCATAACAGCGACTTCACCGCATAGTTATTCTTGTCCAACCATTCACTTAACACTGTGGTTTTAAACTTTTTTGACACAGACCTCTTTTCATTGTCTAAACTTACCCATGGACCCCAGGTGAAAAAAAAACCTACATAAATGAATAGTAAAAATATAAAAACTAAAAAAGCAACATTTTAATGAAGAATTTATTGAAATTATAAATTTTGATTTAAGAAAAATAATTAAAAACAATTTAAGACGTGGATTAACTTATGCTAAACACACACGCACTCATTCATGTCCAAACAGCTGGTCAGTGAAATAAAATTTTATCAACAAAGAATTAAAAATAATATTTCTTTTGTCTTAGCTACATAATAAAGAAATGAATTGAAAGGAAGATTTAAAAGACAATAGAAAAGATCGAGGTTAGTTAAATTATGTGACATTTATCTCTAAATTATGAGCAAGTACTCGAATGTATTGGGGAAGATCATATTGATCTCGATTTTGCTTTATAAAGGACTATCTGAACACATTGCCTTTTTATTCTCCGATTACTGGGATGGGGGTGAAGTTGAATAGGTTTGGAAGGACTTGCTACCTCAGAGGAGTGGGGTTTTTTTTTATCACAATCATGAATTCGCACTTAATGTTGACTGGTTTTCAGTGAATATACTTTTTAGTGGTAAATTAAACGTTGAAAATAACTATTTCATGCCGTTTTTAATTTTTAATATTTGAATGAAGTAATAGCAGTTATAATTTTAATTTTTTAAAGATTTTTTTTAAAACGTGTTTGAAAATGTGTCTACACTCTTTAAAACACCAACATTTATTTATACTTACCTCCAGTTGATTGTATTTAATTTTATATTGTCCCTTCTCTACAAAAACCCTACATGGCTTACCATGTCATCCTTTTCTTAATTTTATAAACTTCTTGTAGTCAAGGCACAGTAAGTTTTTCAAACATTATCACAAGCAAAAGAAAAAAGTCGCTATTTTGATACGGTCGCTGTTATGATGCAGTCACTATTTTGACGGTCGCTGTTTTGATACAGTCGCTATTTTGAAATCGCTATTATGATGGTCGATGTTTTGACAGTCGCTATTTTGCCCAGATGCGGAATGAGTCATTAAATCTAAAATGCTACTTAGATTCCCCAATATTTAGTTACCAGATATAATTAATAAAACGGTTCCCTAGATAAAGGCTTCATTTAGTGACTTTCCAATATATTTAAGGGCTTTAAAAAAGCAAGGCAATATTTAGAGGATCATTTGCTATTCTCTAGCCTTCAATGACTTTATACTCAAAGCATAGTTGCTAATAAACTAATTTTCTAATAATAATTATATTTGATGATGAAGCGAAAAAAAGAAAACTTACAGCTGATGCTGGACATCCTACAACATAAAGCAAATCTGCGATATCTCTCTGAGTTACTGTTTCATCCAGAGACATGGAAATCTGTCGAAATAAATTTCTCTTTGGTTAAATTTTTTTTAATCCATTATTTTTTGTTTACAGGTTTGATTTTTTTCATTAAAATACTTACCTCTCCATCTGGATAATATCTCAAATTGATTCTCTTCTCTTCTGCTCTCTTCTTTATTTCATCTTGTCCTCCCTTTGGCTCAAACTTCACCGTGTCAAAGAACACAGTTGACGTTAGCTTGTGGCCACCTTTTTTAATACCTGAAGAAATAAATTGAACGCTCATAATTTATAACAATTTCAAAGTTTCAAAATATGCAGAAAAAAACATTGAGATATTTAAGTTTAGATTTTGAAACCAATGACAGTGGGGTTTTTACCTTCAGACAAGAGCAGAGCTCCATGGTGAACTTTTTGGGCAAAATGTCTTAGACCTTTTGGACCATGAAATACAGCATACATTGCCGACATATTGGCTAACAGAGCCTATCAAAAACAGATAATTTTGTGTTATGAAATGTGAAATATAAAAATATTTACATTATTTTAAAGTTGATCAATACGTTACATTTAGTTATTTAAAACAATAAAGTGACCTTATCTTCCCCCATTCTACCCATGCAAATAATCTATTAAAACTAGCCACCTGTGCTGTGCATATATTACTGGTTGCCTTGTCTCTTCTGATGTGCTGTTCTCTTGTCTGTAGAGCAAGTCTCAGTGCACGCCTGCCAGCAGCATCTCTGGTTGGGGAAAATGTTGAAATTATATGAAATAATGATACAGATAAAAAGGCAAATGTTTAAATTATATGAAATAACGATACAGATAAAAAGAACAGTGTTTAAATTACATGGAATGATACAGATAAAAAGGCAAATGTTTAAATTAAATGAAATAATGATACAGATAATAATAATAAATTGATAATTTATATAGCGCTATATCCCAATTAGATATATAAAATTACTGTGATCCTTGAAACTGACAAGTTTTTAAATTATCTTCAGAATTGTCAGATATTGTTATTTTTTATAAATTAGCTATTTGATTTCTAATTCTAATAGCCCATGTCCAAAAGTTTGAATTAAAAAAAGCTCTTAGTTAATTATTACACAAGAGAAGATATGACAACCTAGCCAAAGTACACTCACCTTGTGATACCAACAACCCTTCCTGGTAACATCCTCATAAATTTCTCTTTACAGGAGAAGAATCCTGCATGGGGTCCGCCATAGCCCATGGGTATCCCAAACCTCTGATTTGTTCCGATGGCAATATCAAAGTCTAGCTCACCGGGTGGTTTCATTAGGGTCACAGCCAATAGGTCTGTGGCTCCAACCACAAGTGTCTACAATATTTCAAATGATATAATTTGAATTAGAAAGAAATGTGCACTAATTATGATCATTTGAATAGAAGTAACCAAAACTTTTCAATCAGTACTGCATTTAGAGTTTAAGGAAACCAACCCCATTTTTGTGAGCCTCTTCAACAAAGCTTGTATAGTCATGAATGGTTCCATCTGTATCAGGATACTGAACCAAAACACCACTGAAATCTTTTTTACTGAAGTCAGCAGTTTTCCATGGTCCCTCAACTACGTCAATTCCCAGAGGCCTGGTTCAGAAATTACAAGAACAACTGTCAAATGCTAAATTCTCTGATAAAGGAAATAAAATGAAAATTTGGATTCCATTGATAAGTTATAACTAAAATGAGAGCTAGATGACATCATCAACTCACTCAGCTCTTGTCTTGACAACAGAGATTGTTTGAATGTGGCACCTTGAGTCAACAAAAAACTTCTTGCGCTTGTTGAACCTGTGTAGAAATATTGCAGATCCACAGATCCAGTTAATAGCATAAGAAATATAAAAAAAATTATTCTCAGTATTTCTAACAAGTCCTCATGTGATTTAAAATTTAATTTTATTTAATAATCATATTTTTTATTTAAATAATCTAAATAACTTTCCTCAATAGAAGCTGACTGGTGCCATCATATAAACATTTTGTAACAAAGCAGTGTGAATTCCATAAAATTAATTAAAAGAAAATATTGACAGTTCTAATTTTACTGGTTTTACCAATTATTTTCCACAATATTTGTTTATGTATGAGATTCCTAGCGCTTCTTACACTAGCAAATTAATTTTAATAAGAGTGGGGTGGAGTTGTTGTTTTTTAAAATTAGACTTTTCCCCCACCTAAATAAGTTACCTCATAAGCTGATAACTGAGTTGGGAGTGGATAAGTCCATTACACCCTGTTGTTTAAACCAAACATGGGAGTCACTTGCGAGTTTTGATAAAATCAAACCTGGTACATCATTTGTGCTTAGCATATCAAATTATAACTGTGCCACGGGATAAAAAGGTTTTTAAAAATGTCTCTTAAATCTGTAACAGCTCACCTTGTACACAGAGCCATAGCCTCAGCAGCAGATGTGCCCTCATCAAGCAGGGAGGCATTTGATACTGGCAGTCCCATGAGGTCAGTAACCATGGTCTGGTAGTTGAGTAGACTCTCCAGTCTACCCTGGGCCAGCTCGGCTTGGTATGGTGTATACTGTGTTGTCCTTTAGATAAACAACATTTTATTGTATCTTAAGTAAAGTATCAATTTATCAATGAGCTGTATTAAAATTTATTATTTCTATACAAGACAAAAAATTTATAAAAACATAATTAAATTTACATAAAACCCTTACAGTGTTAAAAAGAAATGCATTCCAAATTTTAATTTTTCCCTGTTTACTGTTTCCCATCCAGTGCAGTAATTAAAACTGTTATTTTTTTCAAAAGATGATGAGCTAGCAATGAATGTCTTTCTTTTCTCCTCTTATCTAGGATTGTAGCTACACACCCAACTCTCATACTTCTTTTGCAAAGAATAATACTATATATACCAATGTATTTTTTTTTTTTTTTTTTTTTTTTTTTTTTTTTTTTTTTAGGCCCATAACCTCTTTTTTTCGAGGTTAGAGGGGATTCTAATGTTTCCATTAGAACATTCTCGGGCTTAATAGACACTGGCAGCGCACATCCCTCTCCAGGTCAGCGGAGGACTTTCTTAGCGTTAGTCATTTCTCAACATTTTTATAGTGGCTTTTCGTGGGCTCGATGCCACGCCCCGCAGCTTGTGAGGCGAGTGCACTATTGACCTCTCTACCCAGCCACCAATGTATTACTGGGAACTTAGTTCTCATGGATGAGTGAAGTAAAATTTATTATGAGATGGAAATATGCCACAACAAAAATAGCATAGATACATGGCGCGATAAAACACTTTTCTTGTTCCATATGAAAGAACAAACATAAAACTACTCCTTCCTTTCAGGCATGGAATAGAGAGAAAAAAAAACACTATTAACATTCAAAACTCTATACTCGACTTAAACCATGGATAAACATAGGATGCAATAATATTTTGCAAAGAAGGAGTGTCTGCAAATTATAAGATTTACTTATACAACTCATTTGTTTATATATTTAAATCACTTTTATTTTCAAATGGTTAGTGTCTCAAACGAAAGACCTGTACAACTAAGACTTACCATCCAGGATTTTCAAAGATATTTCTAAGTATGGTGGTTGGTGTGTAAGTTCCATAATAGCCTTGTCCAATATAACTTCTCCACACCTGGTTCTCTGAAGCTATTTCTTTAAGTCGAGCTAGCAACTCAAACTCACCTGAGCAACCATAGATTAATTATTATTGTTTAAGATATGTACAAAAAAAACAAAGATAAAATAATCAAAAGGATAAAGCTCCAAATACAAATTTGGCTGAATTATGCCTATATACTTCATGTATTCTATAATTTAATAGACATATCAAATCAGGTAGCATTTAAATGCAGCCATACAAAATTTGGTTTTAATTATTTTTAATTGTAGCAGAAATAAATCAGTATTCAGTATTGAGTTGTCAATAACAGTTAAGGATAGGAAATGAAAATTAATTTGCATCTAGACCAGTGTTTACTTGAGGTATTTTCAACATATTATATTAAACATCAAATTCAGGACATACTAACCAAGAGGCTGATCTAACTTCAACTCTCTGTTCAATAAGATGTCCTCAGGAACAGCACATTGAGTTAACTCTTCCAAGTCCTTTGTAGGATGGCAGAGGAGGAGAAGGAAGAGATTTCAAATTCTTCGTAAATATTAATTGCAAGTTAGAGACAATACAGATTTTTTTCTCTTTAGCCTAAAATTATAATTACTATTAATATTTTAGGCCTGATATAGACATGATTAAAGGTAATGATTATCTTGTTATCTCTTTAAAATTTGCAATTTTTTGTATATGTTACCATATTTGTGGCAATACCAGAAAACTTAAGGTATATATTTATAGTACCTTCTTAGACTTAGAATACATATACTATGCATGAAGTTTTCCTTAGATAACTATATAAGTGACTTTCTAGAAATAAGACTTTTGTCCAGTTTTGAGTTCATCAGTCCCAGATTTATTGATACCTTTTTATTTACTTTTCGTGTAGTGTTATATACCATATTTTTTACTTGAACTATAACAGCAAACAAGCAATATTTGTAAACAAGGATAGAACATCAAAGAGTAAAGTAGTTATAGCAAGGCATACAATTCAAACTTGGAAAGACAACACAGCAATCTAATACAATACAAATGCAATAATTTTCTATATACAGGAGCATCTGTAACAGATAAGATAATACTGTACTTAGAAAACACCTTTCTTAATTCCACATGCAAAAACAAACACATACTAATTCTCCTCGCCTGGCATCAGGGTTGCATGAACAAACCAGTGAAACCGACATACTTTCAACATTCCAAACTCTAATAAAAGTGCAAAACTAGATATAAACCATAGATAAGCTTATGACTTAATAATATTCTATACAAAACTAGCGTTCATAAATGACGTCATGCGCCTAGGGGTGGGGGTGGGTGTAATTCAAATTTTTAATTTAAAATGATTACACTTACAATTTTTAGATTTTTTAGACTAAATTAGACAGTTAAATTTGACTTTCGTCTTTTGTCAATGTGTATATCACTTAACATTGTAAGTTAGGGGTCGAGAAAGCATGGCTCATGAGCCAGATGTGGCTCTATTGATGGCTGCATCTGGCTCTCAGAGAAATGTTTGATTATTTTTAAAAAGTTACTTCAGACTCCTTTGATCTACATATTAATTGCATTAAAAAACGGCATAACTATGTTATTAAAAAGAATTCTGAGACATAATTATAAACTTTACACAAAATGCACACATTTACTTGAATTTTTAGATTTAAACATATATGTATGGCTTTCACAGAATTACTTTTCTCCTGGTCCTAGACAAAAAGTTTCCCGACCCCTGGTCAAAGTGGTTGATAACAGTAATAGTTAACTTAACAGAAATGAAGAAAATTGTGCTTCATTTTTCAGCTCAGCAATGAAAATCTTCATTTAGAATAATTAGCCATATTTCTAATGACAAAGGGTTATAATTTTTTTTAATAGCTTCACTAAAAATAAAATATTCCTGTTTGCGGAACCTGTATCTGTAGCCTACACTTATACCATAACTCTCGGGTGTGAGCATTATGCCGTTAGCCAAAGCCTATACTATATATTAACAATATGATATTGAAAGAAGACTGTACACCAGTCCAATTTTCCCTTTAAGTAAGCTGCACACCCACACAGATATCTGACCACTGACACTGCAGAGCAACAGTAACAGTTTAGAATTAACATTAACATGTAGCATTTTTGCACAAAAATTGATACTGTGCTCTTTGCGGTGATTTGAGCTTTTTTTTTTTTTTTACTTTGGCATTAACCAACAAACCATAGAGGGGACATTAGTCCAGCCTTGATAAGTAGTAAGTCCCCAATTATTTAATTTTAATATTTTATATATATTGATAGTAGTAGCCCTGTACATTAGTGCCTGTACTGTTCCTGCACTGTTCAGTAAGGCTTAGGTACAGCAGTGATGTAGGTATAAAATTTACAAATACAATGAGTTATCAGTAAAAATAATTGTGTGTCCATGTCATGCTCCTTGTGCCTTATTATAACTATTAATATTACTATTAGTTTGTAGAGATGCTGAATATTGAGAATAAAGAGAACCAGATAAAACTGACTTAAACTAGATTATTTTGCCCAGTCCAAACTTTAAAACAGCATGGTGCCTTGACATTAGTCATTTGAGTTTGAGAATAGCTTTCAGTCTCCTCCAATAATTTAAAAATGTCATTCTAGAATTAGTAGATAAGAAAACAGTTGGCTATGTTGAATGAAATGATGAAAATGAAGCATTGCATTTGCATATTATCTGTACCAATTATCAATCATTGAATCATTGGACCAATGAAAATTGCACAATAGACAACTGCTAACATTAATACTAATACAAATGTACAATGTGCAGGCATACCTCTTACTCTTAATCTAAATAAAGTCAAGTAGAAAAACAAGAAGTAGAAAATAAAAGTATTTTCCACACTAAAAAAATAATTAACTTAAAAAACCGATTAAAGACAATAACGGCAATCCGTCAGACTGAGGCCACTGAGGGTAATTTCTTTTACTTTTAAGTTTAAATGTTAATTATGAAATAAAACTTAAAATTAAAAGCATAACATTTTCATTAGTATTAGGTGACTCAGCCAACTACCACTAATGCATTTAATTTAAAATAAAAATAAAAAGAATTTCAATTGTCTGTGTTGTGTTAACCTAGATTAGGTTAAGTCAAGTTAAAGATACTTAAAGGCCACTCAGTGTTCGTTCCACTGAGTCTGAGTGTTCGTTACAAGTTACACTTACAGTTACAGTCAGTCAGTCAGGTCAGACTCAGAGTGTTACTGTTAGTTAGCGTTGCAACGCTGCCTTTGTTAACTTTGTAATTTATTATTGAATAAACATACCTTGACGCCAACAAGATCAAGCATTGCTCGTATTTCAGCAGAATTTGGTCCTATGTGACGCCTTGAAAAATCATCATATCTTTTTATTAATTTATCTAACGGAGTTGAAGTTGCGGAGGGATTTGAGATTGATGAGACAGTCAGTGAACTGCGAACAGCTGATTGAAGATTTAAATTCAAAGCATTTTTCCTTCTCAAAATTGAAAAGTGAAACTGTGTTTTTCGATGTTGCACGAATGATGAAAACGATTTAACAGTTCTTCCTGAGCTAAACATTTTCTGTCTGGTCTCAGTAAATATCGAATTAACTTAAATTGCTAAAAGTTGAAAAGATGTAACACACTAGCCCTAGCCCTAACTCCTAACTCCAGCTGCGTGTAAGGAAAAATGAGACGCTGGGATAGAAGCTAGCGGAGTTTTGTATTAGAAATAGCAACCAATCAAATCTATGACATTGAACCCCACCCCCATTTGATGTTCCCAGTTTGGTATTGTCGGCCATGTAGGGAAAGTTTATGAATATTAATCATTTAAGACCGCAAAATGCTACTTAAATATAAGTGCGTAAATGCGTTTGGTACAGTATGCCAATATATAAAAGAAACAGAAAATGGTCCAAAGTTTGGTGGCCTGATTTCTTTTCTTTTTACTGATAGGCTATAGCTTTTTTTTTTTTAATTTTTACGTAAACAACTTATATAACTTATATAACTCTTGGTCTTAGTCTAGTTTGGACCTTGTAAATGGTGTGTCATTTGACTTTGATAATAATAATTCATTTTATCAAATTGAAATGTTTTTTTTTTTTCAAAAACCATTAGATTAAAAATAATACTCTATTCAAAGCCATATACTCGAGTGTTTGGTAGGCTATACTATAATAGTCTATAGCCTATAACATGTGAGCTATGTAACGAATATAGTATAGAAAAAATTGTTTTCTCCTCTGAACCTCCCCTCTCCCCAAGCACATTCCCTTGGCCTCTATAGCTCTATCACCATCCACTTTGCACACTCACACACGTCATAAAAGGGGCTTAGCCCTGACCTCTTTATTATTTAAATTATGCAACCAATGTGTAGGCCGAGTTTTCCATTAAAATAATTTCAAAATAGTTTTTTTTCTTTTTATGTCTATAATGTATATTTCTATTTTTTTTAAAATTTAATATTTTTTAAAAAAAATATTTTTTTTTAAAATAAAAAAAATATATAAAAATTTCTTAAGAAAAAAAATTGACATACATTTTCATACAATACACAAATAAAACGAATATAAAAAATAAAAACTTAGCTGCGGTGAAATCCAAAGAGTAAATGAAATTGACTTTCATTTTCATTGA
>MUZC01000359.1:139276-209896 GCA_002072015.1 Radix auricularia | reverse complement strand
ATTGGCAACGTCGCGTGGCGTCATTTTTTGACTCCCCCCTAAAGTCCACCCCAGGGTCGCGACCCCTAGTTTTGATACCCGGGAACAATGGACTAAATTAGTGAAAGTATTATTTTTAAAAGTATAATTGTAAAGTATTAGATCAGATTTATTACTAGGTTAAAAGTTAAAGACATCTGACATAACCCTGTGTTATTAGAAGCATGCCCAGTTGTCAATTGGTCTTACAACTTTAAAAAAAATACAAACTGTAAATACTGATAATTAACGTTTTTAGTTAATGCCTGTATTTTATTTAAACTAAAGCTTTATACTATGAGATTTTTAAAAATACAAAAGAATTGTTAAGGGCGGTGCATGAAAGATACCATATGTCTCATAGGTAAATAATTAGCTAAATCCATATTGTTTTTTTTATTTTAAACTTTGAAACAAATCATTATAGTAGATGTATATGTGGAAAGGAGAATCTTTTTTCTGTATTCCAAATTTAGCATTCATAATCTTAAAGGGTGGGTGCATTTTATGAGTATAGCAATCTCCCAAAATAAACCATTTGTTACAAGCAAAAAAAATTGCACTAAATATCTTTACATTGTGTCCATTCAGTATATGCTTAAGTGTCAAACACAACAAGTTAATTTTCAATTACTATTCTTTTTACTGATCTACAACAACTGGGCATCCAATATTGGAGAAGAAAGGTGTTGATAAGGCCTGAGTGGAAGGAGTTTGTGAGGCAGGCGAGATGGATGGATGGATTCTTTTTACTGACAGATAAATAAACAAAAACTTCCTTTTTTATTTAATTAAGCATATAGTCTATATATGATCTTCTATAATTAAAAAAGCTAAAGCTTGACATGAATACGGATGTTTTGGTGAACATTTCTGTGATTTCTGTGTATATTTTGCATCTTTCCACAACTTGAGTAAATTTAATAAAATATTGAAGATTAGCATCATTTAACAAGATTAGGCAGAAAATATGCAGTTGAACTTAGTAGTTGCAATAAAGTAACGACTTTCATAATTGTGTGGCGCCAAAATGAAAAGTGAGAGTTGAGTCTTTGCAGCAGATTGATGTGGATTACCAAAAAGTATCAAACTTGCAACTCTTACCACTTCCTTCTTATGTTCTGTCATAGTTCAAGATAGTTACTGGTTCAATATCTCTTCGCCTGATCTCCATTCCAAACCTATTCTTATGAAACCTATTTCATATTAAGTTTAAGACATATATTCTTATAGATGTATAGAGGGAAAAACTTAAATGTAGTATGTTTATAATTATATTCAACATAGATTGAATGCACAGGAGGTAGTTAGCAAGGGAATATAAATATTAGATGAAAATATAACATTGTTTGATTTAAATACCTTATAATGTGCATTATAAACTTCAAAATAAAACAAAATAGTCTATGTAATATTTCATACATACATTAATCACAGATCTGTTTTAATACAATAATCACGTAACCAAAAAAAATGTCATCGATTTAATAACAATTGATTCTTTTATTTTTGCATTTATCATTTATGATCTGAACAAAATAATATGAACATCTTATCTGTTTTCAGTATTATAAAAATAAATACTTTGCTTCACACATGATACATATTAAATTTATCACAGATTTATTGGTGCCATTTTTTAAAATAAAACAACTACACCTACGGAATGAAGCAGTGTTAGAAATAAGTTAAAATAATGGAATGTAGGTGCATGATATTTATTATTTTATCTTTAAAATTGTAATTTAAATGTCATATCTAATACCAAGTAGAAAAAAAAATGAGAATGGCCATAGGTTTATAAAATATGGTTATGAAAATATCTATATGCCATCGAAATGATCTTAAATTTGATGAAAGATCACATTAGACAAAAGCTAGAAGAAAAGAAAAGAAAAATTAAAAGTCATAACTCTTTAAAAAAAAAAAAAAAAAAAAAACTAGCAATGTCATTGTTACTTAACTCTTAAATTAAATTAAACTTAATATTGTACAGTGTATATTCCATGTAATGTACATATTTATGAAGAAAAATTTATTCTTATAGTTAATTTCATTACAAACATAATTTATTATCAATGAAGATTTTTTAAAGAAATTTTTTAAAATAAATATTTACCTAGTACTTGAGATGCATAAATATTTCTAAAAGTGCACCCATCCACAAAACACAAGTATTTAATAATTGCTTGTAATTTTTTCTTCTTATGGATCAACATAATAATATAATATGTCATAACAGAAAAAATAATTTTGTCAATTGACAAATATAACAACAATTTATGTAGAGTCACTTTAACAAAAATTTAAAAACAGCACTTCAATAAATGTTGAATTGTTTTTGTGGTTCTGTTACAATTCTTAATGTAAAAATATATTAAAAAATACATTAGATAAGTTATGTTTTCAGCAAATAAATGTAATTTAAAGTGTTTAAATAAGTTTTAAGTTAATGCTAGATGTAAAGATTTTAAATTGAATCTTTTCGTTTTAATGTCCATATGATAATGATAAGCTTTCATTTCTCAATAAAAATATTTATGGAAGACATTTGTATATTGATACTGGCTTTTTCAGTTGTATAATAAGAAAATACAAAGATATTTAGTAAAATTTTTAGTGTAAAATGTAAATAGTTAATTAATATGAATTCTTAATTTCTCACCATAATGATTACATAAACATCACATGTTGCCAGATTTGCCACAAGGTGTTTAATTACATGAATTTGAAAAAAAAAATGAGATTCTTGATTGTCTTAAATGTGAGAATTAAGTTTGTAAACATACTTATAATAATTTAAAATAATATAAATAACATGATAGAGCTTAACAAAATGACAATTAACTTTACCACCAAAACTTACCTTAACGGATACACCTCAGTCATACAGTTTTATTTCTTATCATTTTTTGCCAGACTTTGGTTCTTTCCAAATGATAAATAAAAAAATGTTTTTGCAAGTTGTACCACTCACAAAAAAAACCACTCCATTATCCCCACGTGTTAGCTCAAAGCTTCCAGACAGGCTGTGCCGGGCTTGCTTTATTATCTTGACGTTAACTTGTTCTAATAAGGTTGTTTGTTTGCCGAGTTCCCTTAAAGGACTAATAACACTTGTCTAATTTTCAAAATCTTCATCATTATTTTCATCTCCATCCTGTTCTTCATAGTCATCCAAGTTTTTCTCTTGATCATCATCATCGTCATCATCATCATCATCATCATCTACCATTTTTCCTTTCATTATTATAATTTCTCTCTTATCACCTGACAACCATCTGTTTCCATGGAAACAATATAATTTTAATTATATTTTGCACTTCAAAAATTACATGATTACAGAAAACTGAATTTACCAAATTGTCTGCCTATTTACTCTATATTTATTTACTTACTTGCCACAAGGAAATACACAAGTCTCTTTGCTCATAGAGTCTTCCTTTCGTACCATAACACACAGTGGTTTCCACGCCGATTCTGGTTTTGTGCCATCATGACCCAGAACAATTTTCTCAATGTCACCAATATCTATGGCTTCAATAATAAAGTAGTTTGTCTGTAATTTTAAAGGAAATAATTTTCATTGTTATTTACTATGAGCTGGTCAAAGACAAAAATTCATTACAAATTCCTGCTTCCTATTAAAATCATTAGTTTTAAGGATGGAAATGTTAAGCCCTGTTTTCCAAAATCCTTTTTTGTCCTTCTTTCAATTAGTGCAGTGATGATGAACCTATGGCGCGTGTCACAGTCGGCACACAAAGCCTCATAAGCCAGCACGTGACTAAAGTATTACTTTTATTAATCAAACCAGGTCTGCCTAACCTCCATTTTTGGGCTTCAGGGGAGTGTTGGCACTTTGCTACATAAATAATTGGGTTTTGGTTGAATTTTGGGCACGTAGCCCCAAAAAGGTTTGCCATCACTGCCTCGGTGGCTCTTTGAGATTCTTTGAAAGAGTAGTATGACCATATAAATAAAGATTTTTTTTTTAATTTCAAGGGGAGTAATGTAATATCTTGAAGTTATAGTACTTTTTTTTAAAACAATAATTCACTTTCTTCAGGGAACAAAAGTGTAAATGAATCTTGACTCACACACCATGATTTGATCATTATCAGGCGAAAATCTTTTGAAATGACACAAAAATCTTTACCTGACCACTAAGAAATCTCTCATGGCCACTGCTGTCATTTTTCAGAAATCTTTTCCCGGTATCCCCTTGTGTTCCGATAATGTTGATGTAAACATTAGCCTCTGTGCCAGCTTCTTCCTCTGCCTCAGTCACTGTCTTGATAATGTAACTACAAGCTGAACAACAAATTTTATTCAACTGTGAGTAATTCAATGTTCAAATTCTTTCAAAACTGTATATAATAATACAAAATGTTTTAAAACTTACATAATTTAAAAAAAATTAAAACAGTTGTGAAGCTTTTTAAATAACATATTAATGTTAAGTTAACATTAATTAGTAATTAAGTTTTAAAAATATTTTTTTTTCAATTTGAAATATTCAATCCTGTAAACACAGCTATAAAATTAAGAATATTTAGCATCAGTGTGAAAATTCTAATAAATGCTTAAATAGTTAACCTGTGGAATATAAAAATGTTGAAAAAGGCACTAATGACTTAAACTTATTAGGAATATATTTACTTGGCAGAGCTGGGAGATCAGGTTGATCAACAGCTCCTTCATACACAATATCCCCATCAATCTCTTTATGCGAGAGCCAACGATTTATGTCAAATTTATGTCTCTCCCCGGTATCAGCATTCTCCATCAGCAACTGAAAAATAAAAAGAATTGCTTTTAACATTGAATAGGTATTTATTAAGATTTAATTATTTTAATAACTTCATAGTTTAAAAATTGTTTTAATTATTTCATCAAATGTAACTGCAGCTTAGAAACATTCATTTAATTTGAAAATTATCTTCTATCAAGGCTACCCTACAATGTACCATGAAATAGGATTTTTAACACAGTCACACAGAGAATCACATTTAAAATATAGCCATTATCTTATTTTATCTTCTTTATACTACATTCCTTCTTCATAGAAAATTTTGCTTATCCATGGTTCATGTCTAGTTTAGCATTTTTATAAGAGTTTATTCCAGTGTCATTAAGAACAAAATTTACCTGATCTACTTTCCATTCCGGACTTTGCCCAGAGTTATCATGCTGGAGACGTATTTTTCGTATTGTTCCTATTTCATCAGGATCAAGCCATATCTGTTAACAGAGTATTTGAGTTTGTTATTTTTTAAAATGTGTACAATAAATGATTATCCTAAGTCCTAAATTGTTCCATTTTTACATGATGGGGCAACCAACTAAACTTTTATTTGTATTACTTGTAGCATCAATGAGGTTATCAAATGTTGACAATTAAATGATTTTTTTTTTACACTTATCAATCATTTTTTTGGGTTTGCTTTATTGATTTCTTACATCAAAATGATCTGTTTTTCCAGGTTCAAAATATTCCTTTCCTTTCTCCCCAAGGGCAAGAGGTCCTGAGTCACCTATATTACCAAAAACTGTCAAGGTTACATTAGCATCAGTTCCACTTCCTGGTTCATCACTAGTTTTTGTACTTACTCTCCAACTACCAGCTAAAAATTAAAAGAAACAACTTTTTCAAAATAAAATAAGAAAATTTTTTTGAAGTTGAATTTAGGTCTGGGTATTAATGTTATTTTGTATATTTCTGTCATATTAAAAAAAATATTTATACGGTACTATCAAAATCAATACAAATATATAACAAGCATTAGCACAAAGACTTAACAGTAAAATGAGGTTTGAATTTTAGACCGATTTCATTACTTTGAGAAATAATTTTTACTTAAATTTTCATAAACATAATTTATATATATATTTTTTTTATTAAGAAATTCTGAAATTTTTTTTGTGGTTTAATAATTATTTTAAGTTGATTTGAGTAATAATCATTGTTAGCAAAGCTACAACATGAATCAGGCTGAAAATATTTAACAGCAACTGTATCTTTTAACATTTAAATTATAAGCAGTAGGTCTTCAGGGTTGTTTGAGACATCCTCAGACATGGTGGTAAACACTAAAAAAACTATGAGATCTTTCCAAAATATTGTTTCCTCAAGTAGTGCAAACTCTGATAGACGACAACACAATTGAAGGAGAAAAGGTTCAATTTGAAAAGTTCGGATTAAACAAAATTCCATTATAATTTTTCACCTCATCAACATCCACTGGCACCAAATATATGTAAGAATGCAAAATGTCAAAACCATGGAACACTGGTAAATGGGTGAAAATTCATAAAAACAATATTTCACCCAGAAAAATGGTAAAAAGAATGTAGCATTGTATAATTAGAGTTGTGATAAAAATTGAAAATAATCATCACAAGGCAAATAAATACCTAATTAAATTATTACGAAAACATTAATCATGAAATACATGTACTTAACATGTACTAGTATAATTAACTAATTTTTGAAGATTTACATAACATTTTGAGATATGCTATTTTTAACTAATGAATCACAAATATAATGCACCAGTTACAAGACAGTTTATATATATTTTATATATAATTTCAATTATACTGACTTTTTGGTGATTAAATATTTTTCTATCAAATTTACTTCCCAACCTTTAGATCTGGTATCTTCAACACCGGTTTCTTCCACACTTGCATTGTCATTTGCATCATCTTCCTCGCTATCTTCCTCCAGATTCTTGATCTCTTCAAGTTCTTCTACTGTTGAGACAGCTGTGAGAGGCAGAGTTCTCTCTATAGCGCCATCTTCTTTGCCCTCATCCAACCATCTAGAAATGAATTTATATTGATAAGCTAGTCTTTTTCATGTTTATGACTAATTTTGAAGTAGGTTTATTAGACTAAGATTTTGACTGTCTTCCTTCAAGGCTAGAAAGTTTTTTTGAACACTAAGTCTATATAAAAAAAAAATCATAACTGATGAAAGTTGCTTATTATTTAATTTCTCACCTCTCACAATCAAAGAAGAAAACTAGTTTCGTATCCTGAGAAACTTTAATTTTGATGTTTTTAAGATACCAGCCAGAGCCGGGGTCATGGCCATCATGTTTGACCTTAACATGACTGAGCTCACCAAGGTCAACTGCTTCAACTCGAAACACATCATGCTAGAATTAAAAACTATTATTACTTACTAGTTTAAGTTGTAATGTTTGTTTTCAGCTCAAAATTTTAAGCTCTTTAAATTAATTTTGACATTTTATGTAAATTAACTCTTAAAGTGCCAAAGTGCAATAATCCGCGGTTTACCGTTTTTTACCAAAGCGCGATAATGCGCGACTCTATAGAACTCTCTTTAGAAACGAAATTACAGAAAATAAATAACTCTTCAGTGCGTGAAAAACGATGTTTTCGACTTCCGGCAATGGCAGCTGATTCCCTCGCTAGTGTTATCGCTCAATTTGCAAAGTTTTTTGGAAGTTTTAAAGTTTTTTTTTCGAAGATGCAATTTCCCTATACTTTATTACTAAAATAATAGTACTAAACTACAGGTAAAAATAGTTTTAAACTCAAAACGGTCTTTCGGATACATAAAATAGTCATTTTTATCCTAAAAGATGAAGCCAGTATGACAATAATAATATAAATGAATTTTACGCAATTCTTAAAATTTCATAACCCGCTGATTGCAATGCTGGAAATTCTTAAGGAACTGAGGCGGAAGTTTTCCGAAAACCTAATGGCACATTAAGTGTTAAATTTATTTTATCAATAAAATTTACCTTCAAAACAATTTTTGTAGTTTAAGTTCTCATTTAAAAAACATAATGTTTTGCGGATTAAATTTACTATTATAACAAAGTTTAATTTATGAATTTAAAAAAACTAGTTTAAAAATAAAATTTACAAGAATTCCGGGCATGAAATTGTCATTAAATAATGATATGACTCATATGACTTACATAACCAGCCTGGAATTTGCCTATGTTTGTTTTGGAACCATGAAGGTGGCGCCAGCCTGTATCTCCACGTATGCCAAAAATTTTAATAAAAACATTGGCATATGTTCCTGCTCCAGCTTGGTCTCCAGTGAATACATCAACATAATAGTTCTTGACTATTTGAAAAAAAAATAATTGTTAACATTTAACTTTGCTGCTATTTATTTAAAAATTGCACACTTGGATTTTGAATTTTTAGGGTAAGTTTCATTTCACAGACTTATTAGAGTGGCTGTTCATTTTAATTAAAAATAATTTTTAGTAAACTTTTTAGTAACAAATTTTTTTGGGTGGTAAACGTTTTGAATAAAATATTACCTTGCAATGAATTACCAGCTAACGACAACCGAAATTTTGGATATTGTTAAAATGGTTAATGAGTCTATGTTGTAACAGATTAGGTTATATGTTTACAATACATAAACAATTAGCTTCCTTGTTCAGTTACAATCATAATAATAACTCTAATTATTCCAACCTCATTTATTCATTGCAAATTTACCAGGCAATATTTGACTAGCATCATCTCTTCTGACAGGAAATTCTCTCCAGTAATCATGATCGGCTTCCATCTTAATCCACTGCTTTAAATTAAAATAAGATTCTTTCTGTGATTTCTTCTCTTTCAGTTTTATCTGAAATGAAAATATTAAAAGTTGACAATAATTCATGGTGAGCGAAATTAAAAAGTGATAAATGTAATTTGTCCTAAATGCATTGATCTTCAATCCTTTTCAAGGTCCAAAATAAACTAGACGCTAAATAAAAAAAAAGATTATGGTGGAAATTGAAAACAGAGTCATAAAATTCTTAGCTAATTAAAAATGTATTATAGAAAATCTAATTATATGTTAGATTTAATTATGAAATGAAAGTAAATTAAATTATTTAAACATAAAATTACCAGCCTTTTTTATGAAGAGCATCAGATCAGAATTTAAAATATGTACACTGAACTTTCAATATTTATCATTAGTCTTATTAATTGGTCGGAATGTTAACTATCCCTCTGCCTGTTAAGTCAGTCAATCAGCCTCACGCCAGAAATATAAGAGTTCACATCAAATTTCGTTTGATAATTTATTTTTAAAATAAATTTGACTCATTTCTGAAGCTATTTATTAGAGAAATATCTGACCATGGTCCAAATAGTTGAATATTGTAGAGAAATATGACCCAAATATGGTGGTTTTGTTCCTCTAAAGACTAGGTGATTATCAAATCACCCAACAAGAAAATAACACACTTAGCTTCTTTCAGAAGTGTATAACTCTGCAGAGCAGAAGTGATGTTTGTGAAAAAAAAATGCATGAATTAATAAATTATTGGCTGATTTTATAATGAGTAAAAGTTTACCATTTCTCCAAACCATGATGGACATGAGTTGAAGTTGGAGTACCATTCCTTTTCCTTTCCTTTTGAATCAAATCCTATGCGCACTTTATATATCTCACCCACATCTGCATCTGTGGAAATCTGAGGAAGAAAAATATTCATTTTATGTGCAAGACTAAGGAAATGAAAGGGAAATAAATATTCAGCACATTATCAAGTAATAATTTGATTGAACGTAGTGTATTCATTGGCAAATGTACCAAAGTGTTTACATTGAAATCTAATTTGAAGATCTATATAATAATAAGAACTTTTTATATAAAAAAAGGAAATATGCTGATAATTACATTGCTAATTAAAACCTCAATAACTAGTATATCTATTTTGAAAATTTAAAAAAAATCCATACAAATATAATTTATATAAATGAACAATTGTTAACAACTATAATGACACTCATAAAGCATTTATAATACTGTGGGAAGAAAAAGATTGTTTTTGTAAAGGGCCATCCAAAAAGTACATAATGCTATTTTAGACAATTTTTAACTCCCCCCTGTCACAAATCTCGGACCCCGCTCCCCCAAAGTACGTCACACTTTCGAACAAAAATAAAAATTTTTATTAACAAAATAATTAAAATTTATATAAAATAAAACATCATGATGTCACATATGGCCGGAGACCCCCTCCCCCCGTCATAAACTGTCACACTTTCTTACACCCCATCCCCCTCTGGAGCGTGACGTACTTTATGGATGGCCCCTAAGGTGATCTTCATGTTAACATTTAAAAAATGAAAACGAAAGTTATCTTACCTCAAAATGTTGTGTTTCTCCATTTCTGAGGGCAAATGACTTCTCTCCTTTACCGATGACTAGAGGTTCTGTGTGGCCATTGATTCCATACAGTATGAGAACTAATGGTGTATTTGTAACATGATTTGATGCTGCCCCAGTGACAGTTGTAACATTGTATGTGTACACTATGAAGAAATTTGAAGGAAGAAAAAACAGACTGTCTTTATATACTGCTGACTACCTTTTGGCTAACATTTTCTTTTTTGTGTGCAGTTCTTTACTTTGGGTTTATACTTGTACCCTGTTTATATATTATGGAAATCATTAAATATTCAGTTCTCCCCACAGGACCGGCCTAAGTGAATTGGAGGCCCTAGCCGAAGTGAATTTGGTGGCCCTAAATGTAACAGAAAAATAAAACATAAATATGGAAGATTCTTGTGCGAGGTCCCCCCTATGATGAGACAAATCGGAGGCTCTAGGCGGCTGCCTAGTGTGTCTATGCCAAAAGCCGGCCCTGCTCCCCATATTTATTTTATAGAATTTAAGAATATAAAACAGCTGATGGGTGATACCCAACAACAGATGAAATGAAAAATAAACTAATCAAAACTGTAAAATCTTCAGAATTCTAGGGAACAAAAAATTATTGGAAAAATTAGAGCAGGAGAGTAATATACAAATGTCCCATATTCAACAAAATAAAATAAGATTGATTTAATTTGACAATTAAATATTAAGACATACAATGTAATCTATTGACAGATGTTTTTAAAATCTGAAATTTCATTCTACAAAATTATTCATTGGAGTGATGCAAAATAATGCAATGAAAAAATACTTTCTCTGACCTTTATTAGAGAAAGACCTTGGTGGCTTCTTTTTGTCATTGGGTGGAACAGGTTTGAGTGGCATGTCCCTGTCCTGAGGTGGTAGCTCAGGGCTTGGTGACTTGCCCCTGAGATCAGGTGGTGGTTCAGGACTTGGCGGTTTGCCCCTGTCCCCAAGTGGTACAGCCAAAGTTGATTTCATAATTTTTTCCTCTAGTGGCGGTGCAGCTACAGGTCTTGCCGCTTTTGGTGTGTTTGTGACAGTAGTGTTGCCGTCCTCATTGAGGGTCAAGGTTCTAAATGTTTCGCCATCATCATGACCTGCATCAAACCACCTGGAGAGCACATATCCAAAGTTTGTGGTTTTGCTTATCTTAAAATATTTGTTTTTTTATCTCAAAGTTTTTATTTTAATTAATTTTTTTTAAAATTTAAACCAGACGTTAAATATTTTAAGATCTGGAATTTATTTTAAAAATAAGAAATTATATTAGAGGCAAGTCATGTGAGATATTTTACTCATGCCTTAGAAGTGCAGCTATAGACCATGTTCACTGTAACTTTTTTTAAATCAATAAAAATACATAACTTTTTTTTATTAAAAAAAAATTCAGATACTCTATTTTGTAAGCTATCTTTTAAAGAAATATCTAACCATGGTGCCAAAATTTATAATAAATTTTAACCAAGCCACTTATGGTTAAATGTCTGGAAGCTTTCAGAGAATTTTTTATATTTTTAACTGTGTACAAGTCACCAAAACAGGTTACTTTTTTTCAGGGTCTCTTAAAAACAATGTATTCAAATTTATGAAAATTAAGTCCTATTAAAATATAAATTACATTTTCATTAAACTCTTCAAAATTAAAAGGATTCGTCAACTTAAAATAGAACAAAATGCCTTCCACACCTGTTACATGTAAACAAGTATTCCCTTTCCTCGTTGTCAGGTCTAACAACAAGTTTGTCTAGGAACCAACCTGAACCTGGAGAGAGTAGGGAAGGGCAGAATAATTTTATGACAAAAACTACCAATTAGATTAAATTAATATTATACTCAAAACTTGTTAAATATTTTTATTAAATTAAGTGTAGAGAATATTAAATGGTTACATTTACATATATTAACATATATTTTACCCGGAGTCCTATTGGTGTGACCAACTGTGACACTTTTTAAGCCAAGTAAGCTGACTGCTTCAATCACAAATCTGTCAGTCTTAAAAAATAAATCGATCAACCTGTTAAACTAAGAACTAAAAATTCAAAGAGAAAAATTGAACTTATTTCTATTGTTTACACAAAAGATTAAATGAGGGTGTTTATATCCTAATTAAATTTTGAAATAGAAGAGTGCGTGCTTAAAAACTATTTCTACAGCATAGATGTATGTTAGTTCAGTATTAATGGTATTAATCCGAAATTTTGTGTTCCACTCTAAAAAAAAATGAAAATAAAATGTTTTGGACACTGTCACTATGACATGTTGTTTGTAATTTTTTTTAAATGTATCAAGAATAATAATTAGTTGAGTGAATCTAAAATGTAAAGATCAGATTAAATGCAGTCAGATTTCCAAATTCCTTTTCAAAATTGATAAATTAGTCTTGTTTTGAGTTTGACTAGTATAACAAGAAAACAATAAAAAAAATACTCTGATTTTTCTTGTCAACTATTGACCTGAGTGACTCTCATTTAATTAATTTATACATTACTCATTAAATAATACAACACTTTGTGCTGATAATCATGATATATGACCTGTCCTGCTTGAAACTTGACTTTCCCATTTGTCATGTCTTTAAGCATCCTGTAGCCAGTGCTCCCCATCTGACCATCCATTTTTATTAGGATCTGAGCGTTTGTACCAGCCTCTTCTATATCACCTGTGGTCACAGTGATGCTGTACTTGATAACTAGCACAAGAACAGACATTTGAAATCAATAAGGTATGATGTAGATGATGGGATTAAACATAAATGGTAATTAAATGTAAGAAACTTAAGAAAAATCCACCAAAAATTTTAGGTGCAGGAGTAAAAGGCTAATGACATTTTTTTTTAAACTGAACTTTGTAATGTGCAGACAAAAGCTAAACTGACCCAAAAGCAGTAAAAATAAAAAAATCTTCAACACAATTGAAACATTTCTGGGCAGACTTAACGCTTACAGTTGAGAAAACATAAAAATATAGAAAATATTTTTTTAAAGATCTTATTTTATAGTTATAGTGTGAATTATATAAGTTGATAAATGGCAACCAAAGGCATTTGAGCAAAATTTACTTACTTGGTAAAATAAAAACTCCTGGCCAAATGACAGGGAATTCTCTCCAGCCATCAGAGGTATCATTGACTGCTAAAAAATCATTAAATGCAAACCAAAAAGTGTCTCTGGTGTCAGGATCCTCAAATTTGATCTAAAATTAGGAAAAACCACAGCTTATATCTATTACATTTAAAAAATAAGTTTATCTGAAACAGGAATAATTCATAAACATTGTTTTAAAAATCAATTAGTAATATTATGATGTTCAGTTCATTCACTAAGTTTGGCAAAGTCATTAAACAAAAATATATTTAATTTAATTTATCAAATTTAAAACATGGACAAGTGAGGCTCACTTCTTGTAGATGCCATGACTTTTGATGAGAGTTGTCTTTGAATCCTAGTCGCATCTTAATTAGTTCCCCTACATCATCAGACAGGCTGAGCTGTGGTGAATAAACCATTCAACATTTATAGAGTTAGATAAATCTTTGTTCTAAATAATACAGATATCTTATACAAAATTGATAGTAGTAGTAAATAATTAACATTTTTTTGTTTATTATTAAGCATTTAAGCCAGGGTTGGGTAAACTGCCACCCGCTACAGGATTGTGTATGGCCTGCAGAAGCCTACATCATATTTCAACTAATTACTATATTTAAGTTAGAGTCACCATATTGGAGATGCTTTTAGGTGCACATCTTTGAATCCAAATCAATTGAATCTCTTCTTGTCCACTGATTATGTTCTTGGCATAAACAATTTTCCCACCACTGTTTTAAGTCTTATCTTATATGTTACATAGCTCCTTCTGTACAGAAGATTATTGCGTCCTACATTTATCTGTGGTTTGTACTTAGTCCTGAATTCTTATTAGGGTTCTAAATGATGATAAAGTGTTGGCTTTCCTGGTTTCTTCAGGCAACCCAATCCACGACCGAATACCGGACGGGAAGAAAGAAAACTTGTATGTGTTTGTTCTTGCACACGGAATAAGAAAAGTGTTTTTATCTTTATGTCTATCTGAGGGTTGTATTAAGTTATCTTTGTGTTGTATTTCTAAATTAGAACTAATTGCTTTATGCATAAAAATCACCTTAATTTTGTCTCTTTGACCTGGCTGGAATGGGTTGTTTCCCTTTGGCTTCAGATCAAGTGGGCTGCTCTCCTTCTTATTTCCACAAAACACAATCACTATATCTAAACTATCCTCTGTTAACCCAGATCTACCAGTTATTGCTTCCACAAACCACTGGCCTCCTGATTTTGAGAAAATACAAATTTAAACAAAAACAGTCAATCCTCAATGCAAATCACATTATAATGAATTTAAATGCATTTCACTTAGTTATATTTTATCACATATGCAGGATAAACCATTTGTTTCTTTAAAGAAGGAAAATTATAATTTTTTTTAATACTTAGATTAAAAATTTCAGTTGATTATATTTTTTAAAATAGTTAATTATAAATCTTTTTGATGTTTACAGACTGAGTCAAAATAACAGTCATATAAAAATAAATGACTTAATAATAATAAATAATTATGGATTAAGTGTAAAGATTACTGTAAAAAAACTGATCCATGACATTAAAATTAATTAAACCTACTTGTGACAGGAAAATCTGGGAAGTTTGTTGTAGGTATAACAATATTGCTAGGTCTGATGGTTTTGTTGTTGAGAGTAATCTCAACTTCCTGGTCTCTTTTACTGGAGCTACCAATCCAACTAAAGTGTTAAACATATTATAAAATAGGTTTTTTTTTCTTTCTTAAAAATGCATAAACAGTTGCAAGAACTTTTGACAAGAAATCTTATATTAAGTTAATGATTGTTGAAACCATTGTTCCAATCAGATGAGACTTAAAGTTTTCATCCACATCCCAATAATGTAATGATCACCCAAGTGGGAGCATACAAGAGTGATGCAAGGTATTTGGTAGAGTTAGATACCAGTGAATGGGTCAAAATTAAGATGGAAGATTCTACTTCAAACAAACAGAAGAAAAAAGCCTATAATGAGGATAAGTTGTTTGTTTTTTTCACTAAGAAGTGCCCAAGTCAACCATTTTGTTTGTTAGTGTAGGCCTATAATGTTTCACATTAGCCTGCACTGAGCTTGGTATATCAAACAAAAAAAAATTATATCTCAAATAACATCCTTTAATTGACTATAACACTTGCTCATCGCTAGTCTTCTCTGTGACTACCCCCCTCCCCCATATATCTATATAACGAGGTCAGAATATTTAAGCTAAATACAGGGAAATCAAATTAAGCCAGTTATTTATGAAATTCCAGAATTTTATAATATGTGAATCTATTCCAAATACAATCTTTTTTTTTTTTTTTTAAATCGCTTTCACATTGGCAGGCACTTCCTACACAACTGTAGTGAATTGCTAATAGTACTGTAACCCAAATCTTCATAAATAAAATACATCATTTTCTAGCCACAATGTAGCAATGAATGTAACTGATTCAAATTTTTAAAAATTAGTGTGAAAACCATTTTTAATGTCAAATATTTTAGGTGCAATACCTTTTACAAATGAAAATATTCTCCACTGATCCAAATTGTCCAGCTTTGATCACAACATGGCTCAACATCCATGGGTCACCTGGCCCTTTGGTTATCACTATTCTCTTAAGTTCACCAAGATCAACAGCTTCAATTTCAAATTCTTTCTCCTGTACAAAAAAACCTTGCATTTAAAATTTCATTTAATTTTAAGGACATTTGTTTTTTTATTCTATCACAAAAAATTAATTAAAAACAGTAAATTTTAGTAAAAATAAAAAAACTTCAGAAAAATACACTGTATTCATTTTGATTAAAAATGGATGTAAAAATCAATCAAACATACATGCATGCTAGAACAAATTCATGCATGGATAGACTCACACATGCACATACCAGCAGAGCCACTTTTTGATGTGATATATTTTAAACAAAAATGTTTCAAAAACATAAATGTTAATGTTATAAAATATGACCTGTCCTCGTCTCTTATTGTTATAAAATATGACCTGTCCTTGTCTGTATGGCGATAAACCCTCTTGTGTGTGAAGCAGATGTTTCCCACTGTCTCCATTGGTCCCTTGGAGATTCATGTAAACTTTAGCAGCTGTTCCTGCTCCCTGAATGTCATTGGTTATCAGCCTTACATTATATTTTACCACTGAAAAATTCAAGACCAATGCATAAATTAGTTGTTTTATAAGGTTGTAAAACAAAATCATTAAAACGAATTCCTGTAAATTCATTATAACATCATTATATGTGTGTATAATTAATGCAAGTTTGTAAACCAAATTCTCATACTGATGTTGTTTTTATAAACTAAAATCTTACAAAAATATTAACATTTAAAAAAATAATTCTTCATATTTTAAGAAACACTAATAGAGATATTTAATTTATTATTAAAAAGAAAATTTCAATTAAAAAATTAATTAAATACCTAACTTAAAAATATTTCCTAAGTTTTCAGGTTTACTTCAAGAACTAGTGCTGTTAATTACTTACCTGGAGAGACCCTCAAACCAGGCCTGACAACTGGTCTTTCCTTGTTCGTATCACCACCTATCTCAGCAACATACTCAGCAAAGTCAAACCTCAATCTCTCATGGCTAGTCTCATCTTCTAGCAGAATCTGACAGGAAAAATAATTTTAAAAATACAATCTAAAGATCTAATATGGGGAGCAATAATATTTAAAAATTTTAAACACTAATTATACTATATTATTAAGCAAAAGATATTTAATAAATTAAATCATGTTACAGAGGTGATCTTTATCAATTAAAAGTTCACACAAATAAATCTTACCTCTTCAATTATCCAAGTAGAGTTTTTGTCATATTCATGACCTAAACTAACTCTCAATTTTACCAGGTCACCAATATCCCTTAATTGTAAACCCTGCAAAATACATAAATCTAGATTAAAATATCTTTGAAAAAAGTGTTCCAACTTAAAAAAAATATGAATACATATTTGCTAATCATTCAGCAAGGTTGAAATAATGAATTTGAATAGAACTAAATATATATAAATATATATGTCTTTCTTAAAATGTCTTTATGGGTCTGAAATAATTGTTTGCCAGGCCTTTAAAAAAAATCCATTTAATTGAAATTGAGAGGTTAACATATTTTTTAAAAAAACTAATGGATTGTAACCATGGTGTAAATATGATCTTAAGTGAAATCATAATTTCGTTTAATCATTTAAAACATTGATTTATTCAGATCTTCTGAACACCTTTAATGTATATAACTGTCCGGGGGCAAACTTCATCTTGCCCTCCCCCAATTCAATGGGTCCTGTGACACCTTTCATCCCATAGACTGTTATTGAGACTTGCTGTAAGGTAATCTGGGAAGGTTTGCTGATGTCCAGTTTTTCCATGGCTGCTGTCTTCAAATAGCAAGTCCATATTCCATCTGAGAAGACAATATTTGGTTGGTTTAAATTTTATCATTTTTGCCATTGAAAAAGTGGTGTAGCTACTGATGAAAGGGTAATTTAGACATTTACCAAAGCCCAATAGGCTTGGCTTTATAAAATATATATTTCAGAAATTTAAATTCTTAACAAGCTGATTTATCCAAGAAGTCTAGTTGATAAATAAAATTACATATAAAAATTGGAGCAGATCTCTCATTGTTAAAATGATATAAAATTCTCACTATCTGTTTTGAATAGAATAATAAAAATATGCTCATATTATCTAAAGTAGGTGGTCTTGAGATTTATAATATCATAAGTAGAATGTAACAAGTGTCAACTATTACACTTCAAGTTTCTTGAAAATTTTTTAACTAGTTTCTGACAATGTTGTAAACTTACGTGAAGCAAATCTGGAGGATGAGCTAATTACATCCTTTAAAGATATTGTCGCAAGGGCAGAAAACTCTCTTGAAGTTTTCCTGTCATCTACTCCTGTGTCAAGCCACCTAATGTAATCATATTTTAAACATCTGCCATTAAAAGACCCTAAGCTAAATAGGTTTTCAAAATATAAAAACTCAAAATTAAATTTAGAAATTTTTTTTAAAAAAAACTGTTACAGAAATTCATTTTTAGCAAACGCTTTTGTGTCTTCATACAGTATAATGATTTGACACACAGATACAGAAAACAATTCTTAAAAGACTTTTGCATACAATTTTTTTCATCATGAGTCAGGTCTTTTAGAGTATCCATTAACCCTAGAGGTGTTAGGAGGAGGGGGGTAACGGGGTGCGGACCACTCAGGGTGACATCATAAGAGGTGACACCAAAATGTAAAATTATGTATTTTCCCACTATTTGGCACTGGCAGACTAGGAAAAGGTCTATGGGGTAGGCCGTGAGAGACTGACACCATAAGCTTCTGCACTGGGCGACACCAACCGCAGTGACACCTCTGGTTAGCCTCGACAACAACAATAGTGACACCTCTGGTTAACCCCAACACCAACCATAGTGACACCTCTGGTTAACCCCGAATCAACCATAGTGACACCTCTGGTTAACCCCATCAAATTTATTTGTAAACAACCAACCTGTTACAGTCAAAAACAGTCTCAGATTTTTCTCCATTTGGGCCAGTTGCCAGGATGGACACTTGTCGACAGAACCAGCCTCTACCTCTCCCATGCTCACTGTGACCGATCAAAATTTTTGAGATTTTGCCAAGATCAAGTAAATTCATCTCAAATTCATCCACCTAGAAAGAACATGGTGAAAAATATAAGCAATGAACTATTTGACAGCTCTGTTCCATATTTATTTGTTAAATAGAATAATTTAAATGTATAACTAATATCTTAAATATATATGATGCAAAGTTTCCAATTACGTTAATATTTATTCTTAAAAGATAAAAGAAGTAAAAGGGTGTTGAGCCTTCTCGTCCATGAGGGACATCTACCGATCATCGCCGGCGTCTGCACTTCCTCCTAGGACATAGGCCACCTACAAGAGACCTCCAGGCATCTCTATCCTGGGCCATTTTCTCCAGGATCTTCCATTCATGGCCAATTCTCTTGATGTCTGCCTCCAGTTCTCGGTGCCAGGTGTTTCTTGGGCGGCCTCTTTTCCGTTTACCCTGTGGGTTCCATTTCAGGGCTTGCCTTGTTGTATTAGAAGCAGATTTCCTTAGTGTATGACCGATCCACCTCCACCGCTTTTGAAGAATCTCTTCCTCGATGGGCTTCTGTTTAGTCCGCTGCCACAGTTCCAGGTTGCTGATTTTGTCTGGCCGGACAAGTAAAAGAGTGTTAGAGAATAAAACCTACCTGGCCTCGCTTGAATGACTCTTTGTTATTTTTAGGTTTGTTGAGCAGACGCTGGCCTGAATCTCCCCACTGACCAATAAGCATTAGATTGACTTCAGCAGTAGTCTCAGAGCATGGCATATCTCCAGTAGTCACACTGATGTTATAGTTCATCACTGAGAATTAAGTTTGCAATGGAAAAAAAAGCATTAGAGTTTTATAATTCCTAATATTCGATTTGTCTTAAATTTTAAAAAAAAATTGTAGCTGGTATCTAGTGTTGAAATGATAATGTTTTTAATGGTCTTCTTAAGGCATGAAAGAAGGCTCAATTGCTTCCACCTCAGTTGCCTGCACCACATCTTTGACATCAAATGGCAAGAGAAAGTCCCCAAGACAGAGGTCCTGGCTCAAGCAAGCATGAGCAGCATTCTAGCCATATTAAGCCAAAGACGCCTACGTTGGCTTGGACACGTTAGGAGAATGCAAACTTGTTGCATACCCAAGGATGTGCTATACAGCGAGCTGGCAACAGGGAAAAGGTCGGTTGGTCGGCCATGTCTCAGATACACGGACATATGCAGGAGAGACATGAAAGTAGCCAACATTGACATACAATACTGGGAAAACCTTGCTGAGGATAGGACCACGTGGCGGGCTATAGTGAAAGAAGGATCACTAAGAGCAGAGGAGCAAACTAGGGAAGAGGCAGTTGGAAAAAGAGCGAGGAGAAAGGCCAGGCAACACTGCCCCAGTACATAAGTGTGTGTAATATGCAGAAGAGACTGCCACTCAAGGATTGGTCTCATCGGCAAATAATAAAGATAAATCTATCGTCTTTCGTAGACGGACAGATGCTATACAATACAATACTATAGGGTTCTTAATTTTTTATTTAAGAAATATCTTTTTGAAATGCAGTTGTTTTTATTTTTTAAATTTTTATTGAATCTGTAAAAAAAATACATTAGCCATTGACTTTTAAAAATTCAATTAAGAGCTTAGTGCCAAAAGTACTTAAGTCATAATTTATGCATTTTGAGATTTTTAATTTATTTAAGTTTTAATTTATTTATTGTTCTGATGATAGCATTTAAAATTTTTAAGCTTTGAAAAATGTGGACCAAATAAAATTGTATTTTTTTCCACTTTCTAAACCATATGTTAAATGTCCACTTTTATCTTTAAAATTTTGAATTATTTGATATATAGACATGTACCAGAAAGAGGAACCAAATCAGGTCTGACTGCTGCCAGCTCCACCACACCCCTCTGATTGTCCTCTGTGGGTTTGACCCAGCTGCTGTAGTCAAAGCTGAATTCTTGATTGGTATCAACATCTTTCAGTTTTATCTGTTTTCATTGACATAGCAAATTTTGAAACAAAACTATCAATCAATACTTTGAAAAATTCAGGATTGAAAATATGAAATATTTCAATCAAAGAAAAATAAAGTATATTTTAATTCCAAAATAATGGCTTTTATCATTTTATTGATATTTAGATAAAATATTCTATTTATTAAAGAAAAAATAAATATTAACTATTGGAATTGGAATGCTTAGTGAAATTTTTTTTATAAAATATAAATAACTGTAAATTTTCCAAAATAATTACAAATCTAAAAGAGGGCATTTTTTCCATATTGTTTGTAAACAAAAAAATATTTTGCCACCACTAATAAATGTAAGGTGTCTTTCCTTATTTTAATTATTCATTATGGTTTTTACCCTATCTTAACTATTGTAAAAACTAAAATCTTATGGCAAATTTTAAAAAACTTACCCTTTCTAAAAACCAAGAGGATCTTCCATTTTTCTCTGCAAAAGCAAGTCTAATTTTGAAAAGCTCTCCTATATTTGATGTTGCAATCTGTAAGAAAAGGATACATTGAAAAACTTTGACGTTTACAATTATATGTTGCAATGATTGGGTCAGTGAACTTTTAATAGAGGCTCAAATACCAGAATTTTTTTAATTAAAAGTTTATAGGCCACCATGAAGGAATATAAAAAATTTTATAAGATGTTTGAAAAAAAAACACAAAAAAAACTTTAGCTCCAGGAAAAAGAGTGTGGAGAAAAAAAACTTTGATGCCTGGGTGCAACTGATACAGTGAATAATTTTAGTAAAATTTGAATCTCATCAGTTACTTAACTGAAATTGTTTGTATCTACCAACGTTATTTGATGGTAATAAAGCTTGCAGTCAAGTTCCTTAACCTTTTTATGGACCATAGATCCAGCATAGAACTCTTGCTCTCTGTTGAGTAAGAAAGGAGTTGAGGGACCAGTTGTGCCATACAAAACAAGAGTGATGACATCCTGTGTACCTCCACCTTGTTGGTTTCCTGTCCATATCCACATATCCCACCTCCCTGTTTAGAATAAAACATGCAAGCTATTCTTTTTTTTTTTTTGTTATAAAAATTAGGCATTCATTTCAACTGGAATACTTTATTGTCAAATTATTGAGCAATATTTGTAAATAAAATTATATCAATTAAGCAAAGTGATTTGTAATTTATTGTACACAGTGGGAATCTTATCTTTAATTCTAGTTGTTATATTCTCAGGTGGCAACATTGAATGGAATGCAATAAAATATCAGAAGACAATTCATACTCATATTATTTACTATAAAATATCCATGATAACAATGGCAAATGCAGAGGATAAATTTCCCTTCTACTAACATTACTTGATAAAACAAACATTCAAGAAATACATTTTAAATTAAATTCTGTATCAGTGTATCAGTGCTAAACATTGGAATTTTAAATCTTATTTTTCCATTCCTACTGCACACAATGTTACCTGCATGGCTTAATACCCAAAGAATCTTTTTTGGGGATATGAAGTAACTTTATAGCATTTAATCTCTATTTACAGCACCTATCATGACTATAATACAAAGTCCCTGTTCTGATATCACTGCAGAAATATATTTTCCTTTACCTTTAGAGTCTGGTATCTGATGACCAAGCAGGGCATTGTCCACTCCACTGGGCAAGTATGAGGCTATTCCTGTCTCTGGAAGAAATTTATTTGCAAGAATGAAACCCACACTTCACAAAGGACTAACAAAAAAAAGTGTGTGGTTTGGCCGGGGTGGGGGGGTGGCAGGGCATTTAATTTCTGAAGTGAAGAGTAATGGGACAAATTGGGATATCAGGATAATGTGATTCCTTTCAGTCTTAAATCAAATTATAAATTAACCATACAATTTTTTAAAATTAAATTAAACATTATTTTTTAAATTAATATTTTTTTGGTACTAAAAATGGGAGGATGGTCTTGGCTTTCTTTTAATATTTTTTTTTTACAATTGAAAGAAATATTTTAAATTTGTGTTTCCTTATTTTTATTATCAAGTAGTGATCTCTAAAGTCTAATGTTTTTTACCAGAACATGGGAGGGTGACAGCTTTGTTTTTATCATCATCCAACCAACAGTTTAATATAAAGACACTCTCAGTCAATGCAGATAAACTTTCCCTGACCTTGACACTTTCAACAAACCATCTCTTGGCTGAAAAACAATTCAGTTACAAACATAAGCAAAAAACTGGGCAGTTTCTTTTAATGACATTAGATAATTTGTTTTTCTTTATCTTTGAAAAACAAAAATTAATTGCTTTAGGTAGAATTCATAATTTAGTGAGTCAGAACTGTTTTAAATTTCTCTAGTACACAACATGAAAAAAATCCCCCAGTAATATTTATTTAAAATAAATTTTGTGCAAATAAATTTTATATAAAATATTAAGTCAGAAATAAACTACAGTATATACTCATTCTAAAGCCGACCATTTTTGGACAAAAACTAGGGGAAAAGATTTGGAAAAGGGGGGGGGGGTAGTTTACGAGCAAGTCATAGGTGATTTCTGCGTGTACATTCAATATCAGTGTTGTTATTGTAGATCATTAATGTCCTTTTCTACATTCTACAAGATTGGACTGCTCTACCAGAAGCTATAAAATAATATTAACTCTTAAAGTCGCAAAGCGTCGTAATGCGTCTCTTCCCGCTATCCCTAAAGCGTCGTAATGCGTCCCTAGATACAAATCTCGTTAGAAATGAGATCTCGGAAAGTAAAAACTCTTCAATGCTTGAAAAACAATGCATTCGACTTCCGGCAATGGCGGACGTTGCCGGCACTAGTGTTATCGCTCGATTCGCGATGTTTTTTTGTAGTTTTAACGGGTTTTTTTTTGAAGATACGTTTTCGTTATACTTCATTACTAAAATAATAGTACTAAACTACAGGTAAATATTGTTTCAAACTCAGTACGGTCTTTTGGATGCGTAAAATAACCATTCTTAGCCTTAAAAATGAAGTCAGTATGACAATAATATTATAAATGGATTTTACGCAAATTTTTTAATTTCATAACCGGTTGATCGTAATACGGGAAATCCTTACGGGACTGAGGCTGAAGTTTTCCAAAAACCTTATAGCACTTTAAGAGTTAAACATCTGCACTTACCTTCTTTACTCATTTTATTTATTTTGTGAATGTTTCATTAATAAATTGTTTTACAAATTTTGTTTTCAACAACAAATTTTAATCTATGTGCTTTCGCCACTTTTTACACACAAGCAAAAATAAAATTAAAAAAAAAAACAACGTATACTGGGTAACTCTTGCCTAACCAAGAGCCCAAAGACAAACTGAAAAAGAAAGATAGCACATAGTAAAGAATCATTATAATGGATTTAGTTTGTAGTTTTTTAAAAAAAGTGCACCATTTTGTGTACGCTTTCCTATTAATTTTGGGGGTCGGCTTAGGAGCGAGTTACACACTTTAATACTAGTCTCTTTCACAAGGACGGATCGACTTATGAATGAATGAGCTATAGAATGAGTATATACGGTATTTACCTTTCCCTTTGCCATCAAATGCTAGAGTGATGTTCCTTAGCTGGCCAAGACAAACTGCCTCAAGCATGTACACATCAACTATTCCATCTTTCATCTGGTCATTCAACGTGTTGAGTGGTCGCGACAAAAGCTGTTGACCTGTGTCTCCTTGGGAACCAATCAAATTAATAGAGCAAATCCCGCCATGAGCCCCAGAGTTTGGTTGTCTGCCAGTTTTCACCAAGAGTATGTAGCGTACTACTGAAGACACAAAAATAGCTTTTTTAAGAAATTACAAAAAAGAATAAAATGTTAAAAATACAAGTTCATCAAGTGGAGGCATGAAAAAGGAAGCAAAAAATCTAAATGATGAGGGCTGGGTGCAATCCCTTGTCACAATCGCAATAGAAAAGAACTTCATGATCAAATGAGTAAAATTTCTGGAAAAGTAAGCAGAAAATGATACATAATTTGCTTCTCATAGGCAATACTTTTAGATTCATTGAAACAAGCCAATTTAAAAATGCTAAATTTAATAAAGTTTTTATTTTATGAGACTACATTGTCTTATCTGTCACAGATGCTCCTTTATTACAGAAGTGATGTGCAAAATAAAATTTAAGGACAATCCATACCTGGTGCAGGCATCCAGCCTGGAGTCTCAAGGGCACATTCCCGAAATCTCTGACCATCTTCTCTGTCCTCAGCCAACCAACGGTCAAATGTAAATAGACAGTCATATCCAGTATCTAAATGTTTCATTAGAACCTAGGAATAATGCATAAAACATAAAATAAATAGGATGATTATATTCCCTCTAAATGTATCTAAAATTTATTTGAATTTATCAAAAATTAAACTGTGTCTGAAAATTAAACAAAAAATGTCAAACTGAATATTTTGTGACTTGAAAAAACAACAGTTCTTAAAAAACAAATAGTGACATGAAATTTACATAGATAAGCTTATTACAATAAAAAAAAATTTGTTTAAACCTACCCAATCTACATGCCAGGATGGGTTTGGGCTCTTGCCATCAGGCTCCAATCTAATCTTGGTTATCTCTCCAATCTTTCCAACAGTAATATCAAACTCTGTTTCTTTTCCCTGGCTGAAGAGCTCAGTAAAAGGACCTGCACCTTTAAGAGGTATTGGCTTTGAGCTCTCCTTGGTACCTTGGACTGTCATGTAAATCTGAGCTCTACTGTCTGCTCCTTGGATGTCAGAGGTCCTCACTTTTACTTTCCATCTTCCTCCTGGCCAATATATGTTAGAAAGTGATTCTTTGATTGGTCAATATTCAAAATAGGTTCATATGTCGGAACATTTGTGAAATAAATATTTTGTTTTTATATATCACCTATTGAAGAAAGCATCCAAAATACATGGAGCAAAATTAATATTATTGATAAATACCACTAAAAATATACATTACACATAAATTGTTTTTGTTGCTTTTCAAATATAAAATGTATGATTACAGTAGATATATTTGAGGCCAAGAATATTTTGTGCCGGGGGATAATTCTTAAATTTAATCCCCTACACCACCACCTTTAATCACATTTTTCTTGTGCATTAAATAGGAAAAACTATTCAAATTTTACTAAAAATAATTAAGAAGCAGAGTTTCAGAAATTATATTATATGACTTGTTACAAGTTCTAGAAAAGATTTATTTTTCTTTATTTCACTGTCATAAAGTAGCCAATGCCATAATCAAAATCTCTTTATTCCTAAATTTCTCTTTCAACACAAAGAAGAGCAAGATAACTACAACAATCCTGTTCCATTGAAGTAAGATTATAATAGATAAGTTTAGTTTGATCAACTATCATTTACAGGTTGCAAATGAATCTGTTCTGTTTAAATTTTGATGTGGAATTCGCAGAGAAAAATGTTATTTTCATAAAGCAGAAGAAAACCAAGAAGATCAAGAGGAGTTTCAAGAACAAATACACAAACGAATTGTGTAAATAGACAATAATTTTAAGCTTTATTTATGAACTTATAGAATTACATTCCAGTTAATGAGAAAAATTTTTAAACTTATATTTCATGATGCCAGTGTTGTAGAATTATTTTGTTACATTGGCAATTTTGAAACACTGCACTTAAAGTTATATCAAGTAGTAGAGTTTTAATGTCAAGCAGAAATCAAAATATTGTGTTCAGGGTCTTATAGTAATAAAAACAATGTTGAGATCTGTTGAAGCCGATTAAATATGCTCTTGATAATGCTCAGAGGTGTCAGTAGGTGGATGCAGAGGCTGTAGACCGCATCGGATGACACCATCACAAGGATGACACCATGAGCTACCGCACTGGGTGACATGATGAGCTACCGCACTGGGTGACACCATGAGCTACTGCACTGGGGTACATTAACCCTAGAGACACCATGAGCTACTGCACTGGGGACATTAACCCTAGTGACACCATGAGCTACTGCATTGGGTGACACCATGAGCTACTGCACTGGGGGACATTGACCCTAGTGACACCATGAGCTACTGCACTGGGGGACATTAACCCTAGTGACACCATGAGCTACTGGACTGGGTGACACCATGAGCTACTGCACTGAGTGGCACCATGAGCTACTGCACTGGGGGACATTAAACCTAGTGACACCATGAGCTACTGCACTGGGTGACACCATGAGCTACTGTACTGGGTGACACCATGAGCTACTGCACTGGGTGGCACCATGAGCTACTGCACTGGGTGGCACCATGAGCCACTGCACTGGGGGACATTAAACCTAGTGACACCATGAGCTACTGCACTGGGTGACACCATGAGCTACTGCACTGGGTTGCACCATGAGCTACTGCACTGGGGGACATTAACCCTAGTGACACCATGAGCTACTGCACTGGGTGACACCATGAGCTACTGCACTGGGTGGCACCATGAGCTACGGCAATGGGTGACACCATGAGCTACTGCACTGGTTGACACCATGAGCTACTGCACTGGGTGACACCATGAGCTACTGCACTGGGTGAGACCATGAGCTAATGCACTGGGTGGCACCATGAGCTACTGCACTGGGGGATGTTAACCCTAGTGATGCCTCTGACAATGCTACAATTACTTCTTCTGTTAAAAGACCTGCATCCCTAGCCAGTTGTTCAGGCATCTCCAAGATCAATTCTCGTTCTGTCTATCTCAACTTGTCCTCCCCCTTCCACCTTGTCTATACATTTTGTTTTGGTGTTCATACAGCAACTAGAATCAGATCTTTACAAAGTTTGATATGTTCTTGTTCCAAAGATTTATAATAGAATATTTTAAGTGAAACCTTAATGAGTTCTTGCTCTAAAGATTTATAATAGAATCTTTTAAGTGAAACCTTAATCAGTTCTTGCTATAGAGATTTGTAATAGGATCTTGTAAGTTTTTCTGTACATAAAATGTTTTTAAAGACTGAAATTCCAGAAATATTTTAAAACAATGAATTTGAAATCTAATACACAAGCCTGTAGCTGCTCTGAAGCACATCTGGTTTCTGGTGTCATCGTTGCGTCTTGTGATAACCTTTCTAGCAGCCCTAGTACTTGATTCAGTTCTTCATAAATTGCTATCACAGCTTCTGATCATGTACTGCAGCATTATTCAGAGATTACCCTTCACTGTGATTTCTGTCACATATTCCTTGTTGAGGGCCCAGTTGTCACAGCAGAATTGTTATAACAATGTGCCCATCAGTAGGCTATAAGTTTATTGTCATATATCTATCTCCTGACAATGAATCCATCTTGGTTTGTTGCATCTTTTTAATGTGTCTCGATATAAGCTAATAATACTAATAATACGTTTTTTTTTGTTTGAACATTCATATCCACTAATCTTATGACTTGAGAGAGTTGTTCCCAATGTTCTAGATCAGGTAGTTGAGTCAAGAAAGATGACATAGTCATTGTTTTTCTTGATGTCACTCAACAATCGGTTTTTTAAAGTCAATGTAAGTTTATGCGGACAGTTCAGGCGGTACACAGAATTTATATCTGTTTATATCTTTGCCGGCTGCAGTGGCTGGCAGACAGCATCATCACCAAAAAACATTACAGTTGATACTGTGAGCTTGAGACTGATTTATTTCCCTTGTTCACTAAGATATAAAAAAAACCTCACTGTTATGCCCCTGTACCTTGTACCCCCCTAGTGAGCAAAAAGACTATTATAAATATTTATGGGAATAGAATAGATGTATCTCACTCACCACAATCTGCAGGTACTGGTCGAGGGTCAGACAGGTCAAGTAGACCTATGGAAAGAAAAATAAAAAATTGTTTGCTAAATTCTTAAAACAATTTACTGTTACTTTAATTTTAACTTGATGGATTTCTTTAATTACAATTAAAATCCATTAAAATATATTTTTAAAAAACATGTAAGAATTTCCTGAGACTGAACTTGTCACTCACCAACAGTTCTGAGTTTTCTCTCCGTCTTCCCATCATCCTCACCGTCATCTAACCATCTACCACAGGGGAACACATATCTCTCATTCCTGGCAGAACTCAGATCAGTGACAATGATGTGTTTCAGGAACCACCCTGCACCTTGACCTTTCCCATCATGCCCCACCAAAACTGAGGTTAATGTTTTCAGGTCAACTGCTTCAACAGTGAATATGTCTTCCTTCAATGAAAATAAAATCCATCTCTCTGTGTTACAATACATCAAAAGGTAAAACAAACTGTTGTCTGTTCCTTTATTACGTGTAAAAAATTATAAATACTAGACAGAAACGACCAAATATTTTGTAAAAATAATACTGTAAACAAAAGTAGTGACAATGCATAAACACCTTATCTTTTAAGGCTAATCAACAAAACATGCATTCATCTGTACTACTCCCAAACCTCACCTCGGTAAAGAACACTTTTTTCAAAGCTATATTATTTTTTTAAACCTATTTTTACCACACAAATTATTTTTATAAAACAAAAGTAAATATGTTTTAAACTTTCTTGCTTTTTTTAAGTACAGAGACAAGAATTTTAACTGAATTTTTAATGTCAATATTAGTTTTACATTTGACTGGCTGACTCACAGTTAATTAGCAAATTTTCATTTGCCTTTAATCATACAGATTTTTTAACTAATACTTTGAGACATAAATTCTAGATTTCTTTGGAAGTTGTGTAACTGATTTGCTAGATAAGTAATGGGGAATATTTTAAATAGAAAATATCTTACACAGAATGTTGAAATATTTATGAAGAGGTTACAGTTGTTTCTGTTTCCTCATTAACCAGGAATAGATTATGAAATTCTATGTTTTTATACAAATCAAATAACATTAACAGCACTACTTGACTATTCTTAAGTTTAAGTCATGATACATTGTATGTTGTTGGCATAAGCACTTACTGTCCCTCGTTTGAATTTCATTTTGCCTGCCCTCGACTTGTGCAACAGACGTTTCCCAGAGTCACCGTTTGAGCCATACAGTGTAATGTGTACATTAGCCTCAGTTTCAGCTGCCCAGTGGTCACCTGTGGCCACTTTGACTTCGTAAGTTTTTACTTTCATGGATGAAAAAAAATATCATCAAGTCATAGAGAGTACTAATTTTGATCTCCTAAGATGGTTTTGACTTATCAAAACATGCCAACAATGGTTTTGACTTATCAAAACATGCCAACAACAACAAAAACTACTGAAAAGTCATTTTTTGGATTACTAACTTTTATTCAAAGGGTTATTTGCAGCTTAAGTTCAAAGATTTGAAAACATTGAAATTATTTATTTTTAAATTAACATTTGAAAGTGAGATGGTTGACTTTTCAGCTTTAATACCTACCAGCCAGAGGGACTCTACCCTCCCTCACAACAGGAAGTTCTCTTGTTAAATCTCCATCTTCTGTATCATTAGAAATCCAACGATCAAATTTGAATATGTAGGTCTCTTTGGTGGTTTTCTCTTGAAGCTTAACCTAGTGTGATGTGAATGGGCTCCATTTTTAAATCAAAATACAATTATTTTTTTGCTGTTAATTCGTTTTTATTTAAAATTAACAATCTCTTAATTAACCATATTCATTTTTTTCCCTGAACAAAACATTTTTGGATATTTACTTGATTTTATTTTTAAATGACTAAGTTTTTTATGGTAAATGGTTAACCATACTGTCTATAGCCAGGAGAAAATATCACTTTGACATTCGCAACACTTTTGCATGATACAATTCAAAATGAAAATCTTTTCATTTTCTGGTGTGCAAAAGCAATTAAAGCTGTAGGGAATACCCTTGATATAAAGTATTTATATTTTTAAATAAACAATTCTGACAATAAAGGCCTGAGCTATTTCCAATGAGGCATATGCACTGACCTCATTGAGATGCCATGCTCTCCACTCTGGCTTATCTTCTCTTGTTATTCTTATCTTGTAAATTTCCCCAATATCCCCCGTAGACACCTGCGAAAGAATAATAAAAATTCGAATTTTGTTTACATTCACAATTTCTGGAATTTTTACACTTTGATTTTGAATGAGTTTGCTTGTATTCAGCAAAAATAACCTTATTCTAATTATATATGAAACTCAAAAATAAAAATTTGAAAGAAAGGGAAATAATGAGGTCAATTAATACCTCAAATTCATCAGAGTTTCCAGGCTCAAAGAGTTTTGCTGTGCTGTTAGGAGCAAACAGGTCAATGTCCTGGCTACAGCCCTGGTCCCCATAGACAACAAGCACGGCTTTACCTCCATAGGATGGTTGGGAGTCTCGAGCCGTTGTTACCCATAATCTGTACTCTCCATCTTATAAATAAGTTTTAAGTTCAAGTAATCTATGACAAATTGTCATGCCAACATAAGTTTTACCTATAAAATTCTGAGATTCATACAGTTCATAAACATTGATTTTAAACAAAATGACATACTAACTGAGAATACTAAAATAATTGTAGGCACTATGATTGAAACACACATATCCATATCCTTACATTATCTTCTTATTTTATCTTATGTATTACAGATGATCCTATAGAAAAGAAGATAACTGCATCCTATGCTTATCCATGGTTTGTGTCTAGTCTTGCATTTTTACTATAGATTTAAATGTTCATAGAGTTTTCATTTTCCCAACCAAATCAACATCCGAATTCCAGATGGGAAGAATTTGTATGGGTTTGCTCTTGCAACAAGAAAGGTGTTTTTATGTCTATGTTTATCTGAGGGTTGTGTTATATTTTCTTTGTATTGTATTTCCAAGTTACAAATATTTGCTTTATACTACTTTGATCTTTAAATAAATAAATATAGTAAATAGTCTTTTTTATCAGTATTAAATTTAGTTTGGTTACAGATATTAATCTCAAAGAAGATTTTCTTGAAGATTTTAAATACATCAGGTTTGAATAATTTATACAGTATTTTTTTTTGGTTATGATTTTAATTCAATATATGTGGTTTGGATATTATGTTGATGTAAAACAGTTTTACCAGATCTTTTCTTAGTTTTTGGTCTTTGGCCAGGTAAAAGTTCCCGTTCTGTCAGCCCATCACTTTGACCCGCATCAAACCACCTGAAGAATAAAAAGAAAATTGTTTGAAAAGTAAAAATTTCATCATCAATTTTTGAAATTATTTTTCGTACAAATTATATCATCTGATAATAAATTATAATGTTTTAAATTACAATTTTAAGCCAATGAGATGAATGCTAAGTTTCCAAAAGGATCAGCTGAAGTTTAAACTGGAGTTCATCAACCTCCCGTCACCCCAATCTTCCTTCCAATGTATCATAATAACAGATGTATTGGCAGGCCCTCAACATTCATAGGTGACATATTGTTCAGAAAATTGATCATGGACCCTTACGAAAAATAAGAAGAAGAACTTCAAAAAACTAAAAAAAGATTTTTTTAAAATGTTCACTGACTTGTCACATGGGAAAAATGTTTCCATTTGGACATCATTATGGTCAAGTTCTTTAACAGAAACATATGCCAGGTGCCAGCCAGCCCCAGGTCTTTTCTCCTCATGGCCAATCACAACCGATTTGAGACTTCCCAAGGATACAGCCTCCAGGATAAAATTGTCAATCTGTTGAAGAAAAACCGAACAGAGTTAACAATCTTGTACTTAGTCCCATAACCTCTTTTTTTTTCGAGGTCGTAGGGGGTTCTAATGTTTCCATTAGAACATTCTCGGGCTTGGTAGACACTTCCATCTCTTATATACTTGCTTTACATTTGGTTACTCTAACCTTTCCCTGAGAAAACATTTTCCCAGTTGTCTGTGTGACAAACAGCCTCCTTTTCCCAGAGTCGCCTCTCTGACCAATCAGTGTGATGTAGATTGGCGCCTCGGTGTCAGCACCAGGCAGGTCAGAGGTGTGGACTTCTACAGTGTACGTCACCACTGTCAATAAAAACACAAGGACAAAAATAACACAATAAAATCTCATTAAATGACATGACAGACTACACAAGACTTGGCCTTGTGTTTATTGTTGTTTTTATTTTATTTTATTAATCGTTAAAACTTTTTATCGATTCAAATTATTTTAAGCAATTAATCGACCAACCACTTATAAATGTACTGGAAGTCAAAAAGTAAAATATTTAGGCCAATAATTATAAACTAATCTCCAGACGATTACACGTACATTTTTGTTTTTAACTATTGACTGTTCAATATTTTGAAAAAGGTCATGTGTACATTGAGAGAAATCGTTTGCCTACCATCAAATGTTCCCTCTAAGTCTAAGCTTCATTGGTCAATGTGCAAAGTTTTAAAAAAACCTTATGTGCAAAGTTGCACGTCCATTTTTGTGCAATATTTTACAAAATTTGCTGCACGGTTATTCTAAACTCTTGCATGGCGTCTGTCAAATATCTGCGCAACCACGGGCATGCTGCTTAAAAAGGAACATTGCTACCCAGGTTCTAGCACTTCGCTTACATATCACATGCAAACCAAACATCCTCAGTATCAGAAACTTCAGCTGAGACAATCTAAAGTCTAAAGCTATGTGAACGATTGTTCAGCTCAGCTGGTTATATTGTCAATGAGACCCACTCCTTCCTTCAACCAAATAATGTCAATACACTTGATTTTTTTGAAAATTTGTCACTACCCTTTACCGATAGGTACTTTATCACAGCTTTACCTTTAGGTACTTTATCACAGCTTTACCTTTAGGTACTTTATCACAGTTATACCTATAGGTACTTCATCACAGCTTCCATAGCAACAACAAACAAAAATTCCAAAACATATTATCATAACTCCTTGGAAAACAAGAAGATGGAAACTGACCTGGGAGAGGTGGCTCATCAAATCGTGCCACTGGCAGCTCACGGCAAATCTCACAATCTTCCTTCTTCCTAGACATCCAGCGACCAACATCAAAGTCAAACTCACTTCCAGATGTCAGGCCCTTAATTTTCAGCTGAGTAAACAAAATGTTACAATAACCTCATCCCTTATTGAAAGACTAAAAATGTTCATCTATTCTAATCTGAATGCTATGACTGTAAGATGAAGTGACCAAAGTTTTACATTTTCTGACAAACATATTATTTTTTCCAATACCAAAGTAATAGTAATAGGCTGTTAGTCAATTAATTAGGGACCAACCCGAAACCGCTCCGCACATTAGCCCCCGTCGGATATCGGGTTTGTCGGAATTGTTCGCCTCGGCATATATTGCCCACAAAAATAGCAAAATGTCAAATATTTAAAAATGCCTACAAAAATACAAGATTGGAATTCAATAAATATCAAGATTAGTATACTTACAAATTGTCAAAATATTAAAAAATGAAACCAAATTATAGGAATTAATCATTTGAAATTATAAAGATATAAAGTTAATAAATTAATTTTCTAAGACAATTTTTTTTTTACTTCTAGCGTTTAGCGCCACACTGTCATTTTTAAAATTTAAACTGTTTAAATATCGAATAAAATAATGAAATAAATTCAAATTAAAGTAAATAAATTAACTAAAATTAGCAGTGACTAACAGTTACAAAGTAAATAGTTAAGATATTAACAAGAGAAAACTAATTTACAAGTAATTTCTTATGAATTCATTGTTTTAAATTTTAATAAATTAATAGTCCTTTTCTGGCCATAATTATAATATCTTTGCACTTTGCATGAAGAGTGTAGATGGTGTAAACAATAAAAAATACAGTCAATAATAATTTAATAAACCAAATTGAATGCCTAAAGTTAAATTTTATTTGTAGAAAACGTGAAAGCTAAATACAAGGCGTTTATGGTTTTGCAATATAAAGCAACCGGTAATCGTTATTAAAACTGAAATTAATTCAAATTTTTTTTAAAAACCATGCTACTCGGATTCATACCCGGATCCAGCAAATAGTACATCTTACTATTCGGATTTGGTACCCAGTAGAAAATGTCTACCTGGGTGGTCCCTACAATTAATCCTGTTCAAGTAAATTCAGCGAGTCTTTTTCTGATTAAAAATATTTGCAATTAAGATTGAACCCTAAAACGGTTAGAAATAAATCCTTATCTAACCTTTTCTAAATGCCAATCACTTCCAGGATACTCTTCTGTCAATCCAACCCTTACTTTATAAACATTCTCCATCTTCTGGCCAATGACTAGCTGCACAAAAAAACAAACATATGCCCATAAAATACTCTCAAGATTAACAATTAATAGTATTTAAATGATTAAGAATAAGAAATGCAGAATATGTTGGAAGAAGGTTCTATATTTTTCAATAGAAATCCTAAACTCTAAAAATACAGAAAGGTCAAACCTAAAAATAAATAATAAAAATTCCAGCTCTTCATCATAATGTCTTTGCCTTTAATTAAATATCTAAGTGTAAAAATTTTTTCATTGTTTTAACTGTTCCGTGCTACTAGGGAAACAGAAATGAGTACCAGGACCAAACATTACTTAACAACTATTGTTTGCTTCCAGGACTTATTTCTGTTTCCTTTTTATTTTTCTTCAATACAGCACTTTAGCATTGTTCTTATTGTGTGATTTTTCCTGTATTTTAGACTTCCACATGATATATCACATTTCATTCTTAACATCTCATTTTAAACATTTGTATCATTGAAAAATAGCGTCAGAATGAAAATAATGTAACAAACTAAGGAACTGTTGAGATCTGAACTTGAATGATAAATATAATTTATTAAAAGCTTATTTGGGCTGGTAACGATTAATTTAAATTGAGTCGTGAACTTTTGAAAAATTAACTATTAAATTCATGAATTAATGGTTACTTTCGATTAAAGCCAAACATCACAAAGGAAGTAATAAGAACAGGTAATTGACATATTTTTTTGGTTTTATTGAGTTATTTGCCCTGTCTCGTAGACATAGAAAATAAATATCTATGGACTGTTGTACTATGTTCCTCAGCGATAGAGACCATGTGATCTGTTCTATTATATTGTTTATTAATCTTTTTTTTTTAAATAATTGAAAAAAAAAATAGATATAATATTTCCTTAAATTTTAATTGAATTTTTACAGATTTAAATTATTTTAATCTATATTTAATTGATAAAATTTTAAAAGATTCATCAAGAAATTAATCTTTAGTTTCCACAGCCCTAATATAAATACAACATATATACATTTGTATTTATATGAGCCATAATAATCAGAGCATTGATCATGGGTCCTTAAGATAGAGGGAAGAAAAGGAAAAATTGACCTTCAGTTCATCTGTAGCACCAGGTTTAAAAAGACCATCCCTGCCACTGCCCAGTTTGAGCGGAGTGACCACACCATCTTTGCCATAGAAGTACAACATGACTGTGTCCAGCACAGTTCCACTGTTGGGATGTGTGCTGACCAAAACTTTGACATCCTCTGTTAAATGGAATTAAACTGGCAAAAATGAGGAAAATGTAGAGAAATACTAAATCTAAAATATTAAAATTTATGAGAAACATGCCAAGCTATCAAATATTCACTGTAGAAATTCCCTGTTTAGTATAAGTGGTGAAAAAAAAAAAGGGGGGGGGGGTGGTAAATATGAATGAGTTAAGATTTTTTTTGCAAGTGATTGTATAGATAAACAAAAAACACATTTCAGGCATTCTGAGATGCACATAGGTCATATTTTTGTCCTCATAACAGTGATTCAAATTTGAAAAACAATTATTTTTAGGTTAAACAACATATTATTACTGCTATAATCATGAATACATATGAAGGGATAAACTGCTGACTTGTCCATGGTCAGGAGGTAACAGATGCTTTCCAGGTGAAGACTGGTGTGAGACAAGGTTGCTTGCTGTCGCCCTTCCTGTTCTTGAAACCCATTGACTGGGTGATGAAAACATCAGACAGCAAAAAAAGAATGGCATTCAATGGACCTTGTGGGATCAACTTGATGATCATGACTTTGATGATGATCTTGCCCTGCTTTTGCATACCCAAAAGCAGATGCAGAAGAAAACAAATATTGTTGCAGACATTTCTTTGCATGGGTCTCAATGTATACAAAATGAAGAGTAAAGTCCTCAAGATTAATGCAACAAGTACAATACCCATCACGTTTGAAGGAGAAGCACTGAAAGAGATGGGCAATTTTGTTTACCTAGGCAGCATGGTAGATGAACAAAGTGGTACAGATGTCAAAATAAAGATTGGTAAAGCAACAGCAGCCTTCCAACAACTCAAGAATGTTTGGATCTTTAACAACTTAAACAGCAAGTTAAAAATAAGCATCTTCAACACCATGGTGAGGCCTGTGCTGCTATATGGAGCCGTGACATGGAGAACGATGGCTGTAAACCTGACCATAATCCAGTCCTTTATCAGAAGGATTCTCAGAATTCAGGGTACTGTGGCAGTGTACAAATCAGAAGCCAATTGAGGAAGAGACTATCCAGAAATGGTGGAGTGGATTGGTCATACACCAAGAAAACCTGATTCTGATACAACAAGGCAAGCTCTAAGATGGAACCCACAGGGTAAATGGAAAAGAGGTCATCCAATAAACACTTGGTGCTGAGAATCCGAGGCAGACATCAAGAGAATTGGCCATGAATGGAAGATCCTGGAGAGGCTGGCCCAGGATAGGGATGTCTGGAGGTCTCTCGTAGGTGGCCTATCCTCTTTGGTGGGTGCACCTCATGGACGAGAAGGCTCAACATACAACCTATTTCCTATAGGTTTAATTAAATTTTTTGATCCAAAAAAATAATATTTCTCATTATTACAAACATTGTGTTGAGTGTTTATTCCTTTTGCCAAGTCATTGTCCCATGAGACTAAATACAGTAAAAAGAAAAAACTTCTGCAAGTGAGTCTTGATGCTTGAGTAGTAATTAATGAAAATAATGATATATAATCAGGTAAAAATTTAACCCAAATGTTAGCATGCCTGCTCACAATCAAAGGATAAATGTTTACAATTATTTCAGAACTCAGCAGCCAGAAAGACGAACATCTTTGAGGATGAGATTTATTCAAGGGGAGACCAACTTGTAAACATGAGCCAGTTTGATTTTGGATTTAAATATCATGTAAATTTATTCCCACATAAAAATGAAACACACTGTTATAAACAATGTAAAAGCAAGACTTATAGGTGACAATAACATAAGGATTGTGTGTGCTTTTATAGGTGACAATAACATAAGGATTGTGTGTGCTTTTCTTCCTGGTAATCTCTTGCTAAATTATTGGAAGATAAATGTTTCAGCTTTTCAATCTTGTGACATTTAGAAAAAGATTTTAAGACATTTATGTTGAATTAACATAACAATGTGCATGTTGCACTTCATAAGACGTTCTTATTTTGTTGTAATGGTCTCAATAAGATTGTGATGTCTACGTACCTTTATAAACTTGTCTGTTTGAACCATCTTCTGTTGAACCAGAAAAACCTATTATTAATACTATTATTCATAAAGCCACTTCTATAAATGGTACTTTTACAAACTTAGATAGACATTGAAAGAATATGGCTTCAAATATTAGAAGTGAATAAAATAAGCGTACCATGAGATATCTTGGAAGGTGCTGGCTCTGTAATATGGGGGAGATAAATATCATCAACAATTTTAAAAAGATAACAATTTTACTGATAATGCATTATTCAAAGAAAGTTTGAATTAAGGATGTTAAAATATTTTTTATGAAGCATCTTCAAAAAAAACAACAAAAAAACACACAAATAATTAAATGCTTCAATAAAATAAATTAAATTAAAAAAGCGAGTTTAAAATTATGAGTAACAACAGCATTAAAAAAAAAACGTATATATTCCAAAATTTCTCAATACCATTTTCAAATTATTATTTCCAAAATAAATGGTAAACAAGATAAAAAAAATCATACTTACACAATGCTTAATCAGTCTGATTATATTAAAAGCTTTGCTTGATTCCAACACCAGTTTTTAAAAAAGCTTAAAGTGTATACTACACCTTGTTTGAGCACAATTGTTAAAAAGCTAAGGCACTCGGAAAGTTTAATTTTTTTTATATTTTCCAATAAGGTATATTATTAAATTGTGTAATTTAATTTCAAACTACATGTATTCATTTTCAATCATACAAATTTCTATTATTTATTTCATTTGGAGAAAGTTTGAACATTTTATGAATTCTTGTTTCACATTTAACGTTTTGATCAAGAGCTTTTCTAAAAGTGAATTATAGTAATTACTTGCAGGTCAATGAACAGTTAATTGTTTCTTAGATAGGTTTTCATGGTAGAGTATCATAAGTCATGAAGACATTTTCCACCAACTCATTTTTTAGTAGAATACAATACATAATTATACTAAGTTGTGAAGAAAAAATATCTATCTTTAACACCCTTAACATTTGTGATTAGTGATACACACACTCAAGCATTTTAAAAATTGTATTTAAAATCAATTTTGTAAAATATCACAGACATTAATATTTTAGTGTCATTTATTTGTTAAAACTAAATTTCTGATGGCATAGACTTTAAAAGAAACACATTTTTCCCCCATCAAATAGTGTTTCCAATCAACGTTTTCAGCACAATATTTTGTCAGCTATGTAATGCAGCATTTCTTTGACTTCATCAATTATTATTTCATAAAGATGCCATTGATGACATATTTTTTGGCACTGGGAGATTGCTATTATCAAGATAAACTTTGTATAGCTGCTCAGCTTTTTAAAGTAACTGCTCTGATGAACTTTTTAAAGGTGATGTTAATGGTAATTAAAACTTAGAAACCCTTATCAAATAAATATGTATTGATGAAAATTAAGATAAATAATTTGTGCTGGTGAATAAGAGGACATTGATAATAAACAACCATTACCAGGTATCATTTAAAATTTGATACCCTTTCGCTCTTGGAAGTGTGAAATCTTTTTTGACTGGCCCCTTAGCGGGGATCTACAAATTCAAACCGGATATTGAAAGAATACAAAAAAACATATTATAACAGCAGAGAAAACTATGAGTGATTACACTTGTTAAGAAAAGGCCATTCCCTTTGATTATATTTTTAAAGTTTTCACCAACTCGGCTGCTTATAATTATATAGTAAATAACACATCACTCAAATATAAAGGGGCCATGACCCAGTAGAAAAGGGCAGAAAACCTACATGCTTAGAAAGAAATGGTGCTTGATTCCTAGAAATAAAAAATAAATTTTAAAAAAGGCCAATGAATTCAAATTACTACGCATTTATAAAAATATAACAAGAAATTTAGTTTTGAATTCTATTTTTGCATCAAATTTTCTAAGCATGTGGTTAACAGCACTTTAAGATCTGGAAAATAAATATTTTAAAAATCAAGAACATACCAGCCGGTGACACAATCTGTGTTCAGAAATTTTTTTATTGGCTAAAACTGAGGGGTATATAAATAGGATCATTTAGATATAAAAATATAACTGCGTAGTAATTTGATTATTATCTACAATTAAGATCACATAAAAATAAATCACATAAAATTATAAATACAATCATTAAAAAGGCAAAATGACAATTTCAAATTGTATAAAAGCATTTGCTTTCAATTACTCTTTATAAAACTAACTGAATATTCTTGAAAGATTCTCAGAAAGACCAAACTTCTGTAAAATATTTCTTAAGCAGTATAAAAACACTTTAAGTTTTCATAACTTTTTAAAGAAACTAATGGATTTTTAATAAGAAATGCTTTGTAAACTACTTTTTATAATAATAAAATTTAAATCAAATATATAATAGTACATAACAATTTAGCTCAAATAAAATATTATATTAATGGCATTAATTTAATTAAGATGCCTTGTCACTTCTCTGAATAATCTTTGTTTTTAAAATGTATTCCAAATTGATACTACAGTAAATTATCTTTTGATAAAAATGTTATTATGTCTTTTTACAAAACTACCCTATTTTTTAATGTTGATGTTTAGGCATCAAATATTTTATTATTTTAAGTTACTATACTATCAAAGGTAAAAGAATTTTATGTAGAATTGCAAAATTTCTGTAAATATCACAGTCAACAAATAATATATGTATAGTGTAGATTTCTAACATAAAGTATTGTGCTTTTAAAATGCATTTGGTTTGTGATAATAAAATAAAATTACCCTTCACCATAGATCAACAAAACCTAATTTAAGTAACTAAATCTTTTTTTTTAAATATACAAAAAAATCATTCTTAATCTTTGCAATTTCCTGGAACTAAAATATTACAAAAAGAATTTTAAAAACTTTTAAAATATTAATTTTTTAAATGTCATATGCAAATAGTGCATGTAAGAATTTAATGCTCCGTTGCATATATTTATATTTTATTTTTTAATTGCCTCCAAATGCATGATCAATTAATTTATTATTTTTATAGTCATTTAATTATATATATTGGATTAAATATAGCATTGTCAACACACTCTTTCATTTCTTAATAAAGATCAATTATTACATGGGGAGATAATTTCACAATATATGTTAGGATTATGCATATCACTCAAAACTTTGGAGGTGAAAGAAATACATATTCCAGTTAAAAATGATGCTAGTATTAGTTGTTATCTGGGATGGTTTGTTAATAGCATGAATCACCGCAACCTGCCACTTCTTCCATTTTCCATGCCATGATGGTGTTCTAAAATAACAGCAACATGCACATATTAAAAGTTCTGCTATTTAGAAAAAAAGAGGAGCTTCAAGTCTATCAGGATAAACAACAATAATAAGTCAGAAAATCTACCACATTTTATAACCGTTACCATAATTTTACTTTATAAAAATATAGCTTTTTAAAAATATGAAATTAAAAAAGAAAATAACTTTATAAATAAGAATTATAAGAATGATATTTTTGCTATAATTTATCTTTTATCTGGCATATCTTGTGAATAACTTTTCAAGTTTAAAAAAAAAAAAATCTCTAAGCAATGAGTGTTATCTTTTAAAAACTGTTTAGAATTACTTATTCTGAATTTTCATTTCATAATCATTTTTATTTTAGGGTCATATGCATGAATTGAGTATTTAGAGTTCTATATTTAAAAAGTCTAGGTTTAAAAAGAATGTAGATACAAAACATACCCCACATTTCTATTAATTCAACATATTTTACAATTTTAAAAAATCTTATATCTTACAGATTAATATCTCAGAATATCATTTAAAAAGCATTGGTTTAATAGTCTTTCCATCTTCCAGAGCAAAAATCGTGCAGTGAAACTCACATTTAAAAAAAACAACAGCATATCAAAAATATTTAATTACAACAAAGCATTCCGATAACCATTGTTAAATCAAAAGAGAATTTCTAAACTGTTTCACAGGCTGTGATATAACTGTGTTGTTTTTATTACTGTAATTCTTTTTTTTTGTGGTGTTTTGTTTTAAGTTTCAGAAATAATAAACATTTTTTTTTTAAAAATGTCTGTAATAAATACTTTCAAATTCTACATAGATAGTATTGAATAAGTTATCTTTCCAAAGTGCAGCCTGGAACACAATCCAGAAAAACAGAAGAAAAATGGAAGCAGTAATAGTTGATATTCCATAACCTGATGTTAGGCTTCAAGTTCATAAAGTGAATCTAGCACCATGTCCCAAACTCTCAACATAGCATGTAGGTTCTCTTAATGGACAAAAGCTTAAATTGTGTCCAAAAGAATGGGTGGGGGGATTTTCTGAGTGAATTACAGTCAGCCATGCAAATATCACAGATACATTGATATAAATCTGGCAAACAAGCTCACATACCCTGGACCATGAGTGTGCGCTCCAACTTCCTGTCTTCCATACTGGCATCAAACCACCTAGGAAAGTTTATTAAAATAATGGAGACTAGCATTATTTCAAATCAGTAAGATGATATTATGCAGATTTTTTATGGGGTTATAAAGTTTCTGTAGCAGTGATTTAATAGTGCCTCACAACCACTCAACCCAAAAAATGATTAAACATTACAATTTTGTGTCAGGAAAATGTTATTTATGTGGAGTGTAGAATTTTGGCATTGACACATATTTTACACATAATGGAATAGTAGAATGTAATAGCTCTCTTTTGAATTATACTCCAAATTAAATATGCAGATTATGTAAAGGTCATGGAGTTAAAAAATATTAGGTGTAAAAACTCCTCGAAACAAATATATGAATATATTTACATTTTGCAATGTAGGTTCTCTATTTTCACATGAATCAGCAGCAGCTCAATAAACCCATTGCATTTTCTTCAAGACGCATTGGGGTTATATATACAGAGATGGAACAATCAACTACATGGAAAACTGAAATATGACAATTTATTTACCTGCCGCATGGGAATACAAACTCCATGTTTGCTGTCTTTCCCTCTCTAATCACAACCTTTTCACAAAACCAGCCATCACCAGGCTTTGTTTCATCATGGCCGATCTGTATTTTATGTAGATTTCCTAAGTGTACAGCCTCAAGCTCAAATGTATCAGCCTGAAAATAATTAGAGAGAACATTTTTACAACATAGATTCACAAAATATTACATACTAGGGGGTTAATAATTGTATGTTCCTTAAATTTTTTTTTTTAAAGTTCCTTATTACAACATAGATTCACAAAATATTACAAACAAGGGGGTTAATATAATATTTAAAAGTTCCTTATTAAAGTAATTGCTTGCTAAAAATCCATCATAAAATTATCAATGTTAAAAATGTATGAAATATCCTTTGATGACTGAGTTAATTTAAACATTGTACTAAATAACATTGCCCTGTTTAATTGTATATATATAAACATATAAGGAGTTTAAAGTTGTAGTTCTTTCATAAGATTAAAAAAATTTTTACATTGAAAAATGAATTTTAAAAAAAAATATATTATCTCCCTTTAATCTTGCTAATAAAGAAAGTTAGCATTGACAAGTTTGAGCTACAAAATAGCATGTTACACAATAAGAAGTTTTTTTTAATTTAACAAATGGTGCATTAAAAATTTTGCTTGAGATCTATCTTTCAATTTTTCTGGGTTAAAATTGAATTCGGTCAAGCCGAGGGACATTCTTTTAATAGGAATGCAGGTAAATAAATAATAATAACCCCCTTTCAGACCATGACGTCCTATGGGGTAAGTGAAGTAGCAGTCACAAGTTTCATTTAGTCACCAAGGGATAGTGTGGCTAGCACAATGCCCCAAGGGTCTTGCCAGCACCAAGGATGGAACCCGTGGCTCTCTTCTGCCTCGGTTTGACAGTCCGGCGCGCTACCACTAAACCACCGCGCCTCTCCCATGCAGGTATAAAACATAATTTTTTAGGCGGTGAGCTGACCTGTCCTCTTTGAAAAGCTTTTGGCTTGTTGGAGAGTCGCAGCTGTCTCTTTCCTGAGTCTCCCAGGTCACCAAACATGTTGATGTGGATTGGAGCATTAGTCTCTGAGCCAGGGTCTCGACCAGTGTAGACTGTCACGTAGTACTTAACCACTGGAAGCATCAATTCATGGTCAACAAAAATATAGCAAAAATGGATGCATACAAACCATAATTTTGATTTTTTGGGGGAAAGGACACATCCAAAATCTGCTAAAGTAATATCAACAGGACACTGAAACATAAAACTATGAAAGAAAGTATCTATAAATACAACTTTATAATACCAGGCAGGATGCTTTCTGTTTGGCCATCTCTGACCACAGGTAGTTCCCTAACAAGGTCTTGATCATCTTTTTCCCTAGACAGCCAACGGTCAAAGTTGAAGATATATTTTTCCTGTTAAATAAAATCATATCATGAAGTATTACTTGATCTTCATGCACAGAGCCAGATTTCCTTAATGCCTAATTTAATGTGTTTTTAAACAATTATAGAAGAAAGCATACTCTAAGAAGATTATACTGATTTTTGACCTTACAAATGAGTTTTAAAATTTTCTTGGCAAAATTCAAAATTTTAATTCAACAGCTATAAGAACATCTTAATTAATTATAAAAACTTTTAGATGAAGGCCAATTTGAATAGGGCAGTTAATATCAATTGATGATTAAGCATTAATATGTCAGAATATTTTTACTAGGGCTGTGAAAATTAACTATTAATTTCTCAATTAATCGTTAAAAATTTTTAACAATAAAATCAATATTAACAATTAATCTACCCATCACTTACAAATTATTGGAAGTAAAAAAAAAAATTTAAATAGCTGCCGATAAATAATAAATTTCCTGACCATTACACAAACATTTTGGCTTTAAACTTTTGACTGACGGGAAACTTTAAATGTTGATAAAGTTTGCCTACAACTAACACTAAAATTTTGCCTACTTTTCAAACCTAATGAAAAGTGTATTAAGCTAATAGCAGTAATGGAGTCAGACTCAGAGAATGATGACAGCGCTTCTGAGGAATTATTGCGCTAAAAAATAGAGATAAAGTTCCTGAATTCATTAACCCTCTACAATGGTGGGAACTTAATGAACACTGATATCCGACAATGTCATGTCTTGCCAAGACCAGTTTTATTTCGATTTTCAACAAAGAACGTTTAATAAGTGTTACTTATGACATAAATTTTAATTCTTGGCTTTAATCAAAATTAACGATTAATTAATAATTTATTTTTCAAAAGTTAACTATTAAATTTTAATTCATCGTTAAAAGCCCTAATTCTTACTTTTTTCCCCAAGTGGTCACATTTTTTGTAATAATACCTGTGTATTTAGGTCTGTTAAAGTCAATTTCTGGACTTTCCATGAAGGATCCTTGCTTTGGGTACGAGGAAGGAGTTCCAAGCGTACTTTCCGGAGCTTGCCAAGTTTAGCCAAATTGATCTGTAAATTTGAAGGAAGAAAGGTTCATTTAGCAGTGAGTAGTTATGTGTAAACAAAAAATGTTTAATTAACACAACAATATCTGAATATATAAAAGAAAGATACATTCTTCTAAATAAATAACATGCATTTTCAAAAATGCATTGATTCTTGTTAAGTACTAGTACTTCAGATAAATTAATGAATCAATTGATCATAAAAATCTTTAAAATACTTTTATTTCAAGTCAAAAGTACGTTTTGGGATATGAAATGTGTAGTTAATGAAGCTTTCAAGACCGGTGATCCCAGCAAAGCTTACCTTAAAACTATCAGTGGCCCCAGACTTGAATAAAGGTCCATTATCATTTGGTCCACTGAGCAAAATGGGACCAGATGATCCTCTCTCACCAAACACAGTCAGAGACACCTGGCCATTATCAAGGCTTTCAGCAGTGCTGACCATAACATTGTGATCCCCTTCTGAAAACCAAAATTAATTAATTAGAGAGTTTATTTCACTAAATTTCTAATGGCTATAGTATAGTTAAATTACAAAATATATAACAAATATTCTGAATCTATGATCTATTACAAAACTTTATTTAAACTATAACTTTTTAAATTGAAATTAACTAATTTTAAATGTTAAGAAATATTTAATGTAATCTGTAAATGAAACTTACCATCAATTTCTGATTTTGTTTTTCTCCTTGTATCAGATTCCTCATCCTGACCTGGCCTCTCTGAGATAGGTGACAGCTTTTCATTGGTCAGTTGATTTTTTGATATTCCAACTGAAATAATATTTTTTATGAAGAATTAATTAAAAATTCAATTATTAATTAAAGTATGGAAATGAAAACTTGAGGTATGTTTAAGTTTCCTATCATTCTCATGTATCATGTACAACCAACATTGCTAGGACCCAAACACACAATATTCTTAACCAAGGCAAATGAACACCCTCATTGATAATCAAATAATTCACTCATGTTCTTTTTCAGTTGGCATACATCATGTTAGGTTACATGTACTTACATTCAATCACTTCTGGGTAGATGTGTATGTTGTTGTTGCCGCTGTCGATGGTTGGCCTAACATCACCTTTAGGGGTGAATCCAACAAAATTCATTGGCTGCTTTTTGATTTGTAAAGTAAAGTAACCTGTGTTTTTATGTTTCACCACACAAAAATGGGAGTCTTCATTTCTACTACCCTGAAAATTAAGTTGTTATAAATGCTGATTTTAAAAGAAAAACCTGGACAAATTTATTCAAATATTAAGCATTTAATTAACTAAAAGAAACATCCAGCTGTCATCTTAATTCTTCTTGAGTTCATGTGAAATTTTTGGTTTTTTCTTTTGTTATTTCAAAAGCATCAAACATCTATTTTAAACAATCCATTTAAGGCCTAAAAATTAAGACATACAAAATTTGAATCAAATTTCTGTTTTTTCTTGGGCATAGTGAACAGAAATTCATTGCTCATCTTAGTATGATGACAGAGTAATTTATCAGTCAGAGATGGAAAAACAATAAAAAGAACAAATATAATTTAATTCCCCAAAGAATTTTTTTTCTTTTAAGACTTATTGAATTTCATGCAAAATGTTCTTTCAATGAGATTTTTTTGCTTTTAAATGAAAGTTTTATTTTCTTTTTTAAAATTCCAATTTTTAAAGCCAAATTTTATATAAGATAAATGCTTATCCCTAATCGCAATCATACTCAATGTCTGCTTAATTTATTGTGAGGCTCAAATTAAAGTTGAAACTCGTTTCATAATTTTCTCATGTTCTTTTTCATAATTTAAAAGTTTTGACTAGGGAATGTTAACAGCTACAATTTAGTTAAGTCTGAGAATCGCAAACCCTACTGATTTTTAAAAAAATTATCTTTACAGTAAACACAAATTAGGGTGTTTTACATGTATTTTAAAAACATAAATTCATGTGGTATTACTTACACCGCAGTCAAATTTTCCATCTTTGAAACGTAAATAAAATCCTGGATAGATCATGCTCTCAAACATTCGCACACCGCCCTGCTCCACTTTGTGTACTCTGAAATGTGCTGCTCTGTTGCAGCGACCCGTGGCATACACAGACTTGTCATGGTCCACACTGATGGCTTGTGTGTTGGACGTCCTTAGCATTATGATACCCTTGTGTCGCAGGACACCCTGAAAAATAATCAGTTAATTTTTATTTCAAGCCTTTGTGTATAAAATCTTAATTTAAAAATTTTTTAAATTATAAATTTGAATTAAAAATGTAAATAATAACATTTAAAATTTTAAAAATTTCAAACAAAAATTAATAGTAGCAATGTATAGATGACTAATTTTTTTTAAAAAAATATCAATGTATCAAAATAACAGTCGGATAAAAAAAAGACAATGTAATGTTAAAATTTAGAATGATATTCTCATATTCAATGAAATTTCTAAATGTTTATTTTATGGACTTTAACTGATTAGAAAAGATTTAGTTGATATATAATTATTTTTAAAATAAATATACAAGTAGATGTAAATCAAATGAAATATTACAGAAAATGATAGTTGCAGATAAAATTTCTGTATTGTCCAGTATAGAATGTCTTACCCTTGCATAGACATGAAATCTTTTGGCTGGATCTTTGTCTAAAATTGACCGGGATTCTCCTAGTTTGCCGTTTTCTTGAAGTGTGATAAACTGTAATGGAGACTTGGCAGCTTCAAGCATCACAGTTCGATCAGACTGGACATGGATGCGGAATTCACATTGGGGACCTCCACGGCCCTGGTTAATGAGAATGTGTCATGAAGTGGGTGTCGCTTAATGTTATTAAAATACAATTGTATTGGCATGTTAAGAAATTGATAAATATTTTTTATGGCTTAATATAAGAACAGTGGTAGTTAAATAAAATTAGTGTTCCAACTGTGTCGGCAATTTTTATTGTTTGAAACTGGTCAAGTTATAAACTCTGATTTTTTATGTCAAATTTATTTAGGAGTGTAAGAAAACCATGTGCAAATTACAAATCAGGCCAATAGCTTACCACCCCTGTAATTTTTCCTTGATCAGCCACCAAATGATAGTTGCTGTTCTGGAAACTGGCAAAGACTCTAACCATTGGTTTCTTGGATGAAACAGTCAAAGTGGCTGGAAAAATATGTATTTAATTAATTAATAATTCATAATTTATTTTAAAAATTAAATAAAATAACAATATAATAGCCTAAGTCACTCACTCACTCATTGTATCCGTAACGCAATGAGGTGTGCAAAATACCTATAAATTAAAGATTACTTTTGAAATAGTACAACGGTCCATAGCAGTTAAAAAAGTGTGTGGTGTTTCTCTCAGTAAAATAATATTATGTGACGTCATTGTTTTAGCTTATAGTTTAATTTTGGAAAAGGGAAAGATGTAAAAAGATGATTTGAGGATTTCTAATTATAAAATACTTTGTGTGCATTTCAGGAAGTTTAATATTTCATATTTATCAAACAAGATCTTGGGCTTTTGAAAAAAGTGGGCACCGTAGGCGCCTTACAACCCTTAGTAATCAAATAAAACTATTGGGTCAAAATAAATTAACAAAATAGTCAAACAATTAGTCTTGAAAACAAATAGTAACCAGCATACTTAAGCTCAGCCATAGTTACAAAAAAGACGGGATACAGTTTTTAATTATATCTTAAACATAAGCCAATAATTTTTTATTCACATGCAGAAAGGACCTATTCTAAATTTACAGTACAACTTATAATTTAACTACTATAAAAATGTCAAAACCGATAAAGAATTTTTAACGTGAAAACTTTAGCCAAGAACAACAAACTTACATCCTGGGAAGGAATCCTCACCCAGACCATCAACAGAGCCATCTGTCTTGATTCTCAAAGCTTTCCCGGTCAGCATTGAAAACAACATGACATGGTTCTTGCTCTCAAATTTCCACTTCTCATACTCCCACTGTAAGAAAAAAAACAAGGATAACATTGACATCGACACCTGAAACGATTTTCATTTGTTCCATTAAAATGTCCATTTTAAAAATAACTATTATCTCACTGATGAACACATTCTGAGGTAATCCTAGTTCCTAATACTTAAAATTATTTAGGAATAAACAAAAATGTCTTACAGCTATTTCATCATCAATATTTTTAAATTAGAAATAATAACCTGAACATTTGCAGTGGAAATACATGAACTTCTTGTCCACTGAAAATACTTGAAAAACTTTATTTTAGCAACACACCTTATAAAGTACAAGTAAATTCTTACGTCGGGGAATTTTATTTTTGCACACCTATTGAACTCAGTGTCACAGCTTTACAGACCCATATAAAGAATTATTTGTGATTTAATTTAGTCTAACATACATTCAACATATGAGTAATGAGGCAGGATTCAGAGGATGATACTGATGTACCTTGAATGCCATTTTGACATTTTGGAACATTTGATATGCACTGTAGAATAGATAAAAGTAAAAATAAGGCCCTTACATTTCTTTTTTCCAGAATGTCTTCCATATAATCATCCATGACCTTGAGTTCTCTGACAATCTTCCCATCATCCTCCCCAGAATCAAGCCACCTGATTGGATCATAAAGTTAATGTAACAAGAGAATTAATTGGTCCACACTCTTCGATGTCAACATATTTTCGATCGATCTGAACTTTTAATAGAATGCATTGTTAGGTGACAAAAGTCTATGTGCAAAATTTCAGCTCATTAGCATCATGTGAAGTGGGTAATTTTTCACTTATGTTTTCTGCATGAACTCGACAGACAGAGAGAGATCAAGACAGACAAGATCATGAGGTCAATATAATAACCCCCTTTCAGAACATGACGGTCTATAGGGCAAGTGAAGTAGTGTTCACAAGTTTCATTGAGCCACCACTAACGAGCAAAGGATTGTGTGGCTAGCACAATGCCCAAGGGGCTTTGCCAGCACCGAGGCTTGAACATGTGATTTTCTTTTGCCTCGTTTCAACAGTCTGATGCACTACCACTAGACCACCACGTTAATATAAAGGAAATAAAAAAGAATGTTTGTTTTTAAAGAGTAACTCAAAGAAAAATGTTAAAAAATACCTGTAACTTAGCAATAATGTTGAGCTTAAGTTACACTAATTGAGACAACATTTAAGAATTATATTTAGAAAATTTTAAAACCAATTTCAGAAATTAAATGTTCTTATTTTTCCTTAATAGATATATTAAATAACCTAAATAAACACAAATTCCAAAGTAATTTATTGCACAGAAACTTAAGTCAGTGTTTAATCAATTATTGTACCTTCCACAGTAGAAGTGGTAAACTTCATGAGGTTTGGCATCTGGCTCTTGGATGCTGAGTTTTTCTAAGAACCAACCATCTCCTGTAAGGTGAAATTTGAAAAATATTATAATTTTGTCATGTTAAGAATATGTAAAAAATATATCCAGATGGACATTAATGTAATAGTCTGGTAAAAAAACACTATACAATAAAAACAAGTTTATGATGTCAGAGATGATAAATTCTCTTGAAACAGCTTGTGTTTTTTACTGGCCGAGGTTAAAATAGTATAATGTTAATGAAATCTTGTGTTTCAGATATCTTAAGATGGTGGAGGGTTCAAGCCTGGGTAGGGCTATGGCCAAAGACAAATCCCCATCAAGGATGCTACATTCAATACTGTATAGATTTAAAAGTGGGTGGAAGGGAAGGGGGGGGTGAGACCGCCAGCCGGCTTATAAATAAGTCAATGGAAAAGATGTAAACAGGGTACGGGTTAGCCTGACAGGACATAACAAAACATCAAAAGTTTCCGCAAAGAGCCTTCATCAACTAACAAACAATACACAAATAAAAGGAATATAAAAAATAAAAATTTAGCTGTGTTGAAATCAAAAGAGTCAATGAAAGCAGAGCAGGAAGAGAGCAATGCGAGTCTGTACAGGAAAGGATAGAGTGGGTGGGGCAAAATGACTAGGTGGTTAATAGAGTTCCCCTCAAGAGTAACAATTCGCTCACCTGCAGCTGTACCATCATGCCCAACAATGACTCGCTTGAGATGTCCCAGAGAGACAGCCTCTACTGTGAAATGATTTGTCTGCCCCTTATTGAAGGCTTGTCCCTTGTGCTGCACATAAAGCTGCCTGGTTCCAGAGTCACCACGGTCACCGTAGATGGTCAGGTAAACATTAGAATGGGTGCCTCCATTCCATAAATCTCCAGTCACAACAGTGACCTCATACTTGATGACTTGGAAACAGAACAAAATGTTATAAAGCCTCTCTATTTGTTATCTTTCTTATTTGTTATTTTTCTATTTGTTATTTTTCTATTTGCTTTTAAACCAATTAGTCTTCTCACTATGGTGAATAAATGTTCAAACATTTAATCATAGATTTATGTAATAAAATTATTTGACTGATTTATGATTAAATTTAATAGTAGAGACATGTTTCAGTAGAAAATCAATAATAATTATTGAAATGTGTGTATAGTTGAGTTATTTATAATGTTTATTATGTTTTTTTGATGTTTAGGAGCTTTTCTTTGAAAACTTTTTCATTACATGTTTATGTTGACAGTGATTTAAAGGATAAAATAAACATCACCAATGTTCCCTATAAGCTGCAAGGCTGAGCAGATATCTGGCTGATGCTGCATAGCAGTTTATAATTACCACACGGGAAATTTTAATAAGAATAATATAATACCTGTGCTAATGGGGTGCAAAATTTGCATAATAATGGATGCTGTTCAATTTTGTGCAGGAGTTTTTTTTATTTTGCACATAGACCAACAAACCTTAAAGGAAACATTGCACATCACACATGGATGTATCCTATTAAGTAATTTTAAGTTGTGTTAATGATAATAATTTTAAAAAATGTAAAATCAACTCCCAAAAACAACGTACTAGGAAGTTGGGGCTCTCCTGTCCTTTGTGCTGGAATTTCTCGGCAGATCTCATTATCTCCCTCCTCTCTAGACAACCATTTTCTGCAAGGGAAAACCAGTATCTCTTCGGTCTCCACATCTTGCATTCGAATCTGAGTTGAGATTTTCAAGAAATGGGCGTTATTTTAATAAACTGAGATAAGCGTCATAAAAATTTAGTGTCATTCAGATATAATCATATTTAATATTAATAGCTGGCAACATTTTCAAAATTACTAATGGAATAAATGTTAAAATATACCTGTCATATGCCAATTTTTTTATTTGTGTATAAGATATTTTTTTAAAGATAATTCTAGGGGGCAAAAAAAGGAATTGAAGACTATAGATTTTAATTTGGTCAAGTATTGTGCTGAAAAAATTGAAGAAAAAGAACTTTATCTAAAAGATGCCAATAGCACAGTTTATTAAAATTTCTGACTACCATCAAAATACAACAAACAATAAATATGTTGATTATCTCTGATGTTTCAGGCTTAAATAAATACATGATGATCATCATATAATACCTGTTATACAAATGCCAAGAAAATTATTTTTTAAAATATTATTTAAAATATAATGTCCTAAAGCGCGGTATTGCGCACCTCACATCTAATCCCAAAGAGCACCATGACAGAGCTCTCTTTAATAATGAAATCATATAAAGTAAAAAACTTTTTATAGCATTAGAGAAGATTTAGTCGACTTCCAGAAAATTTGATGTTTACTTTCCGCTAGTGCGTTTGCTCGTTTTGCGAATTTTTGTAGTAGTTTTTATCTTTTTTTTTGAAGATGCGATTTTGTGAAACTTTTCTTCCAAAAAATAGTACTATACTACAGATGAAAATGGTGATAAACTCAAGATAGTCTTTTGAATACGTAGAATAACCATTCTATAAGCTTATCCTAAAAGATGGAGTCAGCATAACAATAAAATATTTTTCAGCAATTTTTAAAATTTCATAACCCAATTCATAGCAAAATATACTTGAAATCTTTATGGGACGGGGGGGATAAGTTTTTAATAAAACATCATAGGACATTAAAAGTTAATTATGTTAAAATATTCTTTTGTATGGTCGACTGTGTAGCTCATACTGTATCTTACATTGAAAATCAGTGTGAGATATGAAAGGTTATATTATAAGTTATATACAAGTGTGCTCTATGTAAGATGCACATATAGCAGAAAAACTATTAGAAAGTTATACAGTATAACAATTCTGATTCAAAGTTTGAAGGCTAAGTAGGCAGCAGAAGTTAGAGAAATACTTTAGTGGAAGTTTTTTTTTTTGTAGAATAACTATGTCACTCATGGAGTGAGTTTGTCTGTTCATTGTCTTAGCCGTTGAGACACAAATCTAATTTACTAGTATTGGGACTCTAGTATGGTTCCTTTCTCAGGGTCATGGGGTTCCTGGACGCATGAGTTTTAGCTGATTAAAGTATTCTCAGAAAATCAACTTTATATTAAATCTGTTTTTTCCCCACAAAAAAATACAGCTGTTTAAAAGCTTTACATCAGTTTACCTCCTCACAAAGCCATCCCGGGCTGTCTCCAGCATTGTCATGTGACAAACGTATTTTGTAGATGTCTCCCAAGTCTTTGCCCACATTGATCTATTCAGTTATAAAGAAACAAATAAACAGAATAAAAATTCAAAAAATTTCTCCAGTTTTGATTTTATATACCCATAAACGGTAAATGGGTATTTTAAAATATATATATTTGTATTTATTACAATGCAACAACAGAGCCATAATAATTTCTTCCATCTCACATTTTACACTGTGCAGTGGCGTAGCGAGGGGGGGCAGGGGGGGCGAATGCCCCCGGGCGCCACGTTAGGGGGGCGCCAAAATGAGTATTAAACTCATTATTTAATTTCATTTTAATGTAAACTAATGTAACCCAAATACGTAAGCGAGATTGAATATTGGAGCTCCGAACATATCTTTATTACAAAACAGTTGTTAAACATGATTTAGGCGCCCCCATTGAGCGTTAAGGGGCGCCATTCTACTCATAAATAAATGACACATCCTAATGTAGGATTGCTGATGTGGTTTTTTTTAATTAAAAAAAAACTGTGAGTTGATGGTAGTGAGCAGTAAGAGACCAATACGATTCTTTTAATAGAGCTACCAGAGACGACACTAAAAGCAACCGAAATTACCAAGACAAGAAAAAGGAGTGGCTTAAAGCAGTGGTTCTCACCCTGTGGTCCACGGACCACTAGTGGTCCACGAAGATTTGCCAGGTGGTCCGTGAGAGAAGCATGAAATTTACGCACTGTAGGATTAATCGAGATAGACTAGCAAGTAAAAGAATTAACGCAGATTTAAATATATTTCTGATCTGGCCATAATGGTTTTTAATTTTATCAAGCTCGTCAATTAAATTCTCGTCTCTTTGATTTCTTATGCTCGAATATGAATCTTGAACGTTAACAGTTACTAATGTATACTGAAGTTCGCTGGTTATCTGACTGTTTTAATTACGCGATGACGTAAGAGATTTTCATGTAGAAATAACTCAAAGCTTGTTGATAGTTTGAACCATGGCTAATGGGTTGCTGTTCTGGCTTACTTGGCTGAAATTTTTGAAAAGCTCAATAAACTTAATTCCACTCGGCAAGGAAAGCAGATACATTATATGACTCTCAGTGACAGAATGTCTGCTTTTACGAAAAAGCTTGATCTTTGAAAAAAAATATTATTTCAAGGTAACTTTGAGATGTTTGATAAATTGTACGAAATCACCGAAAAACCAGAAAATGCAGAAATAATTTTTAGTAGTGGCCCGTAGTTAAGGCACATATTTTTCAAGTGGTCCTGGAATCTCAAAAGGTTGAAACAGGTTGGCTAACAGAATGGTTAATACGCGTCCCTTTGCTGCATGTTGTGACTCTTTAAAAAGATAAATCGTACTTCCCCAATTCTCATGTGGAGGGAGTAAAGTTGGAGAGGGGAGGGAAGGTCTCTCCTCTCACGGGCTTGTATCGGAGTGTCAAAGCAAGTTGGATTCCTTTCATATGAAACATCAGGCACCGCCTTTCTTTCCTGTCCATCGTCGATTTCACCGGAAATCCAATATGAATGTATCCACATACTTACATCGACTGTAAGGAATAAGCTGTTGAGTGAAATAAGAACACACAAGTGCTACGGTATCTTACTTTACTCCAATCGATCTAGGACACCGGAAAAGCTTTCTCAAGTCATCAGATTTGTGGATGTGGATTTACAAACTAAAAAGTAACTATCAAAGAATCATTTTCAGATTTTGCAAAGATACATTCCAAAGACGCAAAAAGCTTTGAAATAGTTATCGTAGAGAAACTGTAATCTAATAGCATACCACTATCCGACGGTCGGTCACGATGTTATGACAATGCTTCTGTAATGACCGGGAATGTTTCCGGCCTTCAACAGCGAAAATGTGCTAGAAATCACAAAGCATTATTCATCAACTGTGGCAACCACAGCTTAAAATTGAGCAAGAGTACACTTTACTAAACATGATCCAGTTGTTATCACGTTTTTGAAACAGTTAAAAGTATAGATTTATGTTTTCTCCCTTTCAACAACTCGTTGGGAAAAAATTTTAAAAAAAAGAGTTGTGCCAATCACAATGAAGAGGGAGTCTGAAACACGTTGGATTGCACGATCAGAAGCTGTTATAGCAATTTATGAAGGACTAGATGACATGGCAGGGCTGTTGGAAAAATTATCAGAACATACAAATATGACGCCTGACACCAGAAGTGATGCAGAAGCTTTGCTGGTAGGTATATAAAACTTTAACTTCCTAGATTTTAAACATTTCTGGAACATCATACTTGATAAAATTGATAGTGTCCAGAAACGGTTCCAGAATCCTACTGTGAGTTTCAAGGAAGCTTAATCTGATCTTGAATCGCTTGAGCAAGAAATTGTCAACATTCGTGTTAATTTGAGCCATGTTGCGGTAGACAATGGGAAAGAAGATGCACAACTTGGAGAATCGAGTTTGACAGAAGATTAGACGACATCGGAGGATGCCTTCGAGAATTAAAAAGAGATGCAGAACTTTCTCCATAAGAAGAAATTGCACCTGCTATGAACAGCGAAATTGATAAACCCCAACAGGAGATATCAATACGGATTGTACGTCTTAAACAACCTAAACAACAAATTTGGATTTTTACTAGTTACTAGACGTCAAATCTCTTCTTGCTGAAACAAAAGTCGATACGCTTCGTTATGATTGCTTAGATTTTGCTAATTTATACGAATTGTGAACATGAAATCAAATACTAAAAAAATATGCTCAGTACCCGGACTGAAGTTCTACCGAAAACTACTTTGGATCTTCTCGATTTTATTGTTTCATATGGAGATGGCGTATTTCAGAATCTGCGCATTTCACTTCAAATACTTCTAAAAATTGCTGTTTCAACTAAAAGCTGTGAGCGGTCCTTCAGCAAAGTAAACCTTATTTTGTCTTAATTACGTGCTTCAATGGATCAAGATCGTCTGGATGATTTTGCACTCCTTAGCATCGAAAGAGAACACTTGAGAATATCAATTTTAACAACGAGATTGACGACATTCAAATCAAGGAAGATCCATTTATTTTAGATTATGTCTATTCGAGTCATGTATAATTAGTTTAGTTATAAATTGTTTATAATCGTATAGAGAATTATTAGTCTGTATTGTATTTCATTAAAATATCATTTGCTGCAAAAAATGAACCATATAAACCGTAAAATTTCAAATTTTTCTTGGGGGCTCAGTGAGCCCCCAGAATTTTTCGGTTCGTCAAGGGGCGCAGACTTTGTGTCTTGCCCCCGGGCGCACATGACCCTAGCTACGCCACTGACACTGTGGACCTTCTTCTGACTCAAACCTTTTCCACTGATTTGTTACTGTGAAAATAGTTTCTGCTAGATAATTACAAAGTCAAAGAAACTATTTTCATCTGGAAAGTATCTAATATGAAGGCAATGTGAGACTTACATCAAACTCATCCACTTGTCCAGGTAAGAAATAACTGTTGTCAGGAAAGCCAAGGGGTAATGGCCCTGAGTTGCCTCTAATTCCGTAAACAGTGATCGTGACCTGAGCGCTTGTTCCAGAGGCTGATTGTTGGCTTGTTGTACACCAAACTTTCCACTGACCTCCTAATTGAACATTCCACAAGTATTTGCATTAATGCATAGGTAAAACCTTCACAGAATAAATATCACAATTCTGATACCAGGACTCACACATTATGAATTCATACAGAACTAAAACATTGTAAAACGTTATCGCTTTCTTTTTTTTTTTTTTTTTGCAAAATCTTTAAATTTTATGAAGGCAAGGAAGTTAAAACACAGCTAACTTGTTTTGGCATTTTTATCTCTACGTTTCTTCAATTTGGACACAATTTTATCATTGCTGCTGTCCATCTCCATCCTGCTTCGCATGTCAATCCTACTCAGTGTGTCCACTCTGCTCCTTGCCCTTGATTCTCTTTCCAGAGGCTCAAATACAAACCCCACCAGCGAACGGAACGGCTCTTTCCCACCTGCCACTAGGACATCTGGTCCATTGATCATGGAGACTAGACTTGATATCTATGAACAGAAGGCTCAGTTAGTTAGTACTCAAACATTAGAATGTTGACGTTTGGTTGAATGTGTTATCTATGAACAGAAGGCTCAGTTTGTTAGTACTCAAATATTAGAATGTTGACGTTTGGTTGAATGTGTTATCTATGAACAGAAGGCTCAGTTTGTTAGTACTCAAATATTAGATTGTTGACGTTTGGTTGAATGCACAAATTTCATCCCCCCCCCCACCAAATTTTTTTTTTAAAAATGGTATTAAAACAATAAAGTCATTCTATGTCACTATTTCCTAAAACAAACATTGTTACAACTTACAGGCCTGCCCTCCATTGTGTAAAGTTTTCTAACAGCTATACCAAACATTCCACTGAGATCTGAGAGTATCTGTTCAAATGTCTGAGCTGTGCGTCGATTGATCAAAACAACATGACGGATTGTGGGTTCACCATTTTTCAAAACTGTTATTTTCTTGGGTTGTGTTCGATTATAAGCTTCAGCCATTCTCTGATCTCTGGGATAGTTTCCCACAACACGAGCTTTATTTTGAAATGCATATTCCTATAAGTGTAAAAAAATTATTTATGGTATTAATAATCCAATCATTAATTATTTAGAGAATAAACTTTTAACAATTTTTCACAGATAAAAACTGTTTAAAAATTAAGTATTTAAATTTAAAAATCCAGCTCACCCGCAATAAACGGTTGAGTTCTTTTGTTCCGCTGGAAGGTTTTTCATAGTGCCATGTCGGAGGAGGCATAACACTATTAGGATCTAATCCCCTGGCTTGTTGTCGATGTGGTGAGCAGATGTAGCTTTCATTGTTTTCTAACATGTCCAAAGATGTAATCATGTCTTGGCCATGAGGAGTGAAGATGCTGCGTACACCGAATGGAAGCCTTACTTTTGTTGACAACTCTTAAAAAAACAATTTAAAATTTCAAGTTATCAAATTTAATCAAAATCAACTTTCTTAAACCATAATAAGATTATTTTCCAATTTTTTTAAAGCTATTCAACAAATAGAGGATTATCCCTCAACTTCAATTTATGTCAAAGCTAGTGATTGCACTAATTTAGAGGTTAAGTTAAGGATCAATTTGTGTTCAAGATAAAAGTGCAGTGTTGCTTTAACAAAAGGCAACATAGTGGCCAGTAGATTTTAATGTCTGCAGAGGAGCTACATTTGTGTTTGACCTGGTTTTATGGCAGCAAAGTTTTATGGTTCTGCAACTGGGCAAAAGATTATCACTTTATATTTGAATATATCTCAGCCCTACCTGATATAAGAGTCTCTATCCTGTAATACTTTCGAGGATGAATACATATTTTCACTGGCTTAAACTTGTTGTCCCCATCTCTATAAAAGTAGCATGTCTTTCCTTTGTAAGGTTCTTGCAAAACATGTCTAGGATGTTGTGGTTCTTCTTCATAATTATGGACTATTCTACTCCGTTCAGGGCTGCGGGATTTATTGCGATTTTTTGATGGCATGTTGATTGTATTTGTATAGGCCCTCTGTGAGCCTCTTTTTTATAACTTTAAGGTGAGGCTGATGTCAAGTGCTGACAAAACTATCCTATTCCCAGGCAAAGCATCTGAAAGATAATTTACCACAAAAAAAGAACAATGTTTAACTTTTGATATTACAAGTGTAAGTTTTATTTATATTTAACATGTGCTTTCAGATGATTTTATTTATCACTACTGCCTTAACCTTTTCAGACTATCAGGGCCCTCATATTTTGAAGCAAATGATGATTTCCTAAAATATATTTAATCAAAATTTAAAACAGAATTTTAAAGATTACTGATATTGTAAAAAGTCAAAGTAACTAGGGGATTTATTATAAAAGAATTATAATTATGGTTAATTATAAATGATCATTAAATAACATAAAAGAATTATACGTCTAGTCTGTATATTCCATGATTTTTCAAATATTAAAAGCCTTTAAAAGAAAAAGAAGGGCTTAACTGGAGGTTAACAAATTTCACACTGTCACTCGCTGTGCTGTCTCAAAAAAAACACCTTAAAACTAGTCCTAAAAATTATAAAAGTTAGTAGTACATGTATTAAGGTAGTAGATATGCTATGCATCACCTATTAATTGCTTATACTAGAAAGGAGAGTAAGAGTTAGTAAGACAGCTTTTTTTAGATTTTTCTTTCTTTCAATTTTTTTATCAGACCAGTTATTACATTTTTGTTAAGTTCATTAGTTTAGTATAATACTTAATACTATTTTTACTAATAAAAGTTTAATATTGAATTTATTGAACTTTTAAATACTTGAAGAATAGTAATATAGATTAGTATATTGGTCATTAGTATATTAGTCGCTAGTATATAGTATGTACATGTATAGTACAGTTTAGTAATAGTATAAATGAGCAAATAGAACAAAGCCTAAAATAGATAAGACTTTAGGGTAAAAACACTATTCTTATCACTTATTCCATATACAACAAGAAACATACATACAAATTCTCATTATTCCCATACGGAGTTCGGGTCATGATCGCATACCGTGGATGTTGTGGTATGAGAATCGCTGATCTTAAATGTAATGATTTTGTTGGGAGCTCTAGTCAGATAGTGACTTAAGAGAAGAGTTCACTTGTAAATAATAGGGGGAATTTTGGTAATTCCTGAAATCATGAAGGGAGAGGGGCTATAAATGGTGTGTTGTGACACAGGGAGAGGTGATCGGAATAGACAGTGAGAAGAGGGACTGGGTCATGATGGACTTTTGAACTATGTGTTTACATTAACCAACCGAGTTGACAAGGCTATTTGATATCTGTGGCCAAGGGAGGACCTAGATCCCCCTAGATAACAAATCCGCCACAAATGGGTTGCCTGGGGAAACCAGGAAATCCAGGACTCTATCAATATTTAAACGCAAATAAAAATTCAAGACTAGACATAAACCATGGATAAGTGTAGAACGCAATTATCTTCTGACTTCTCTATAGAACTTGAAGGAGGGTCTGTAACAAATACAGTAAGATATGATAGTAGTATGATGAAGTATAGTAGTATTTTAATAAATACGGTGAAACCTCACTGTGTCTACAATCTATTCCAGGAGGCAGTTCAAACGGTGATTAGTACAAATGCAGGGTTCCCACATTTTTTTCAAAACTAAATTCCTGACTTTTTCCCAACTTTTCCCAACTGAAAAAAAGAAAATTCCTGACTAAATAAAATGCTGCTTTATCGACATTATTGCGATCAATTTTCCAGCTTTTTTAAAAAAAATTTACATACACAATCCTGGTACATGTTTTAATTATAATGCTATCTTAAATAAAATAAACTTTACAAAACAATATAATAAAATAACACTTTAACTAACCATTAACTTTCCCATGCCTGGACTTGGTAATATACAGGAATACATCCATAATATTAATATCATAAAAATATATACCGTACTCAATTTACATAATTCAATGCATGTATACTGTAATAATGCTGCATTCTCGACCCAATGATGGGAGCAGAAGCTCAGAGAATACATGGACTGTCCTGTTTTTTCGTAATCTTCTCTGCGAGCTGGAGTGTCCTTCAAAAGGGTGTGCAGCACTGACAAAATCTGGGATACTCCCCAGTGAGTAGCATCAATAGCTGCCTTGAAACTATTGTGTAGTGTATGAAGTCCACAAGAGCCAATGTCAATTAGCTGATGCTGGAAATTCATACTTATTTTTTCTTGCATTTTTTAAAATATGGCCCAATTAACATTAGGTCCATCCATAGACAATATTATTGAGTCCGATGCTGTTGACAACTTTCTCTTCGAAAGAGTCCAACACATCAGAGGCACAAGAGTGGTCAATGAAATCTGATGTGTAATAGGGAGTCTTGACTTTATCGTAATCCCACATCTTGATGTGAATGTCAAGTTGTTTCTTTTTAAGGTCCTTGTTTAAGGATTCGTCACACAGGAGGAAATATGGAGAATCCTTTGTTGTTCTTTCCAGCAAGGAAGTCAAATAAGGAGCAATACCAAAACATGACATGTACATTATTTTGGTTCCCCTAAGCTCATTGATTGCGCTATTTCACAATTTGGAAACATCCGTTGGAATAGTGGCACAATGTCCGCTTGTGATGAAAATGAATAGTTTGAATCAACACATTTTAACGCCCATAAAATTTCTGCATTTAATGTATCCTTTTTTGAAATAAAATTGGACAATGTTGACTGTGACTTTGGAGTAGATACTTCAGCAAAGTGTGTGGCTGAATTTGATGGGATGTCAACAGCTGGTTTATTTTTAGTGAACACTGTTATTGGAGACGATTGGCTAAATTTAAGCTTATCTTCATGTTTTTTCCCTTTCATGTGGGAGATGAGTGCGGTCCTGCCCATTGAACGGATATCAATAGATCAAGAACAAATCCTACAAAATGCATTGTGCAGCAACTTGTCCCGGGAAAGCCATGGTTTGAATTCAAGTTGTTCCAACCACTTATCTTGGAAAGTACAGTTAGGCATAATTATCTGAAACAATAGATTTTACAAGTTATTTTAACATTATAAACTATTAATTAATGTTATTACAATCATGGTCATAGACTTGAACAATAATTATTAAAAAATACTATACTAAGCTCAAATACAAATTTATTTACTGTAGGGTACTTCTTAAATTAAATAAGGAGTAGATTGTTATACTATTTTTTATTTAAGTAAAAACCAAAGGCAAAGGGATAAAAATTACAATTACAGTAATTACAGATGACTTAATATACCTTCCTAATCCAATACAATATTTATTCAATATTAATATTAATTAAGCCCTAATAATATAATAATACTAATTAATAATAGTACTGGACTTCTGAAATACTGTAATAAATTTATATACCAGATTAAATTAATTAAGAACTAGATCTGCTGATAACAAATATTCATTTCAGAAGTTTAATATTCCCTAATATCCCCTAAGCCTAATTAATATTAATACTATTATTATCAAATTCAAATACTGTAATACTACTTTCACTATCACTAGTACTAGTGACTACTATGACTCTTAAATTAAAAACCAGATCTGCCGATAAAAACGATATAAATAATTGACATAAATGAATACTCACCACAAAACTGTTCCAGTGACTCCAAAAATTCAAAGTTTGAAAGTTATTCATTAGTAAGAGCCGAGCACAGAGTATTAGAGAGATCAAATGATTGAGACTCAAGCGGCGCAAAGTCGTTTTTCTCTCACAATTGAAATTGTGTCGGCATCGGAAGAACGATTTCAACGCATGCGCAGAAAAGTCAACACTAATACTACAGTAAAATGCAGTCGATAAATGATAATGGAGTCGTAATTGAAACGATTCGAGTATTATTTTTTTTTTTTAATTATGAAATAAAAATTCCCGACTATCCTGAAAAATTCCTTACTAGAATGCTCAAATTCCCGGTTTTCACGACCGGGAAATTTATTCGTTAAATTCCCGACTATTTCCCGTTTTCCCGACTGTGTGGGGACCCTGCAAATGGCAAAACATTTTTATCCCAGACCCACAGCTAATTGTTTTTTTAAACTTTGTAATAATAGTTTAAGCATAAAATGCATTCAAATGCTACTTCGCTTCTTAAATCGATCAAACCATCCCCTACTTGCTTTAAATTCATCACTTTGTGCACTGGTTTTAAGGCTGTCATGCTTAGGGACATCTTGCAACCGCTTTGCTGTTTCACCAATTATTCAGAGGCGTCACTAGGGTTGGTGTCACCCGGGGCGGAAGCCCATGGTGTCACCCCCTCACGATTTAACTCATAAAACTTCTCCGAGTTTTTCAGTGCCAAATAACGGGAATATATAGAATTTTACAGTCTGATGTTACCCCTTTGATGGTGTCACGCAGGGTGGCCCGCCCCCACCGCACCCCCCTAGCGACGCCACTGCTTTCCTTTTGGTTTGGTTGAATAGCTACATGATTTTCATAAACAATTTCAGGAAGCTAACATGAATGAAGCTAACATGAGACTGAGCTGAAGCGACCACGTAGCATCAAATAACAAGAGCACACATATGAATGATGAGTTGAATTGAACTAGAAAAATTTTGACAAATAAAGGGTTGTGAGAGTAGGTTAGAAAGGCTGAGAAATGGTGGACTTCCACTGAAATAATAATAATAAATAATATAAGTAAAGTAACAACAATTAAGAATATAACACACAAACTTCTCATTCATAATTTTTTATGTGCAAAGTGCGCTTAAAAATGTCTTCGACAAAAAACGCCACAAGAGGACAATCATAAGAGAGAAAAAAAAAACTGTTGAAATGAAACGTAAAACCAATGAAAAGCGAGAACAGGGTGACTAATCCAGTGCAAAACTACCATCGGCCAATATCAACAATCTGCACTATTCTCAAAAACAATTAAGGAGATGGATTCTTCAAAGGGAGGGTCGAGAATGTCTACGAAACGGTTATGACACATTTTTGTCAAATTTTGAAGCGTCTGCAAAAAAAAAATGTCTTTGGAAAGTTTTCTAGTTAAAAAGGAATAATTATTTGTCATAATTCATATTTTTAAAAATATTTTTTATTTCAAATCTAAAATGTATTCTAGTTGTTTCACTCTTTAACAATTCATAAGCAATTTATTTCAATAAATGTTAATACAATTTTTTGAAAAATGAGTATTTTTTCAGCATATAACGGATTATCATATTTTACATTTATTTGTATGGGAAAAATTGTTTTGCAAACCGAGTATTCTGCTTAACGAGTAAGACTCTGGAAAGAATTAAAATCGTTTTAATAAATTAAAATTGAAATATCTCACATAAAAATTAAAATTCACTGCAAATTATTATTCATGCCTAACTGCAGGATTAATTATCAAATTATTATAGTTTACAATATAATTATTATATTTATATTATTTATTTCATTATAATAGTATAAATAGGCTAAATAATAAGGCAATCCTCCGAATCGGAGTACCAAATTATTTTACACTAATAAGAGTACATCAAATTATTTTATTTATTGATAGCACAAGTGTTATTTATTGTCTGCGAAATATTGTAATTGTCACACAGCATTTGCAAATAGCTGCCAAAAATATTATGTTTGTGACTGTTGCGCTAAAGGTAAAACAACGGGAGTATTGTTTATTAGGGCGGCTGGTCTACCTGCCATCATTTTTTAAAACTAGGAAAATATGCTGAAATCTACTGATTAACAAATTATTGTCAATAATGACAGTGGCATAGCTATGGGATGGGGGGCCCCAAATTAGTCTCCGAAATTGTTTTTACATTTACATTAAATGAAATATTCCCTACAACTACTACCATGTCCATGTATGTGGAGTGGGGCTCCCTAAGACGTTAAGCTCTCGGGCTTCCCTACAAATTCCTAGCTATGCCACTGAATAATGATGTAATTGTTTATAACCAAGACTTCTCGTAAGTAACTACCCAAATCAATGCGATAACTCACACAAAATAATTTGGGACCGGGATTCGGGAGGATTGCCTAGCCTGTAACTATAAGTTCAAATATTATTAAGTGGTCGTTTTCATAGAAACCGATAGAAGATTTAAATAGATAAAAAGAATTTTAAATGTCAGAGATTATGGTAAAAGCGAAGTTTGTCCACCGTGATGTCACGGTCATGGCGGCCTTCTTTGTTGTTATAGCTCGTCCTTTAAAAAGCTTTAAAATTAAAATGCTATAGCTATATATACCACCTATACCTAATCCAAACCCTAAAATCTTCAATTTCCCGAAAATTCTTAAGTCTAAAGCTATACTATACTTATATATACCTAACCCAAACCCTAAAAGCCCTAGCCTAAAACTAAAAGTACTAAAACCTTCCATTTTTAATAATTATAATCCTTTTAGAATTTATAGAACTTTCTTTTCCAGCAACCGGTGGCGTCATGACGTCACGGTCAACATACTTCGCTTCAGCCGAGATTTATTCTTTATATCGGCTAATACGGCAACTAGGACGTTTAATTACCATTTTAATTATACTTAGGCCCTAAGAATAGTTTTCTTACTGTTGAACTAACAGAACATTACTTGTTATCGTCGTTTCTAATCACGTGATATAAACTTCCGCTAATAGGCTAGTGATTTGCAGGAAGTGATATTAAAAACTTAAAATGGCCTTATTTGAAAAGTTACGCGGAAAAAAAAAGGTTTTAGTACAGATTTTGTAGCTGTCTCTTTTGCATGAGATCCGTACATCTTTAAATTTAAAATCATAAAATGTAGAGACTCACATGTAGAAATTAAATATCATTTACATTGTAAACGATTGGTAATTAAAATGTAGTTATTTTTGGCGCAATTTTTCACGACTTTATTTTTAATCAAGTTTATTTTGAGCGTTGGCGTTGCAATTTCAAAATACTTTATTTAAAATTTGAATTTAAAAACCCGTAAAAAACAAGTTTTTCACTATAAATCCTTTATATACGAGACATAACTATAAGGATGTTAATTATAATACGCAGGGCAAAACAATCCGAAAATACAAAATTCTAGTTGTCTCGTAAAATGTGTTTAATATAATGCGCACCGATCGTGAATATATTTTTTAAAAGTACTCTCAATTCAATGCGCACCTTATTGAACTTATTGCGTGACATGAAAGGTTGTTGAACATATTACGCAACACAACACTCAAAAAATTAACATGATATAAAGAGATAATAAAATAATTTTAAATTCAATAATTCAATTACAGTTCATTCGATTGATTTGATTGGGCCGTGGAACTGTCGAGATGGGGTGACCTCTACGTGGTTCGACAGACGAGTAGGGTCGTGGAGTACAACACGACCTGAAACCGACAAACCCCTGGCTTGGACAGCCGAAGGCCGTTGTTAGGAGTTAGGTGCTAGTCATAAATATGATTACAGTCGCTGTACGGATCTTAGGCAAAGCATTTAGATGCAATGCCGATTATGAAAACCAATGTACCCGTTGAGGGTCGGGTTACTCCGAAGCGACCGTTTCGTCCCCTCAATTAACTAGCAACGCTGTTGAGCGGTGCTGGTTTAGGGCCAGGAGCGCCAGTACGGAATAGCAAAAGGTACCGCTAGGAAACGCTTTTGGTCGCCAGCTCTGAGGAAACCTTCCGGTGGGGGTTAAACCCCAGGTAGGTCAGTGATGATCCCACACTTTGTGGCAATCTAAACCATTGAGATTCGTAAGCTCTGCCGTGGTGGCGCCAGAGTGATACTAAGTTGATAGCGAGTCACAGTAGGAAATTCCACACCTCCCTCGGGAGGCACACTTTAGTGGGAGGCGTTTTCGACCTAGTGTCCTGGACGCCCAGGCGGCCGCTTGTAGCAGCGACCGNTTCGATGGAGCTAAGTCAGAGGCCTTCCCTGTCAGCAGCGGAGTTAAACAAGGTTGTGTACTCGCACCAACACTCTTCGCAATATTCTTCTCTGTACTTCTTCGATACGCATTCAAGGATAGCAGTGAGGGAATCTGGTTACATACCAGAGCTGATGGAGGACTTTTCAACACTGCCCGCCTCCGAGCCAAGACCAAAACGACGGATGTCCTAATTCGAGAGCTACTATTTGCGGATGATGCGGCACTAACAGCACATACAGAATCTGGTTTGCAACAACTCGTGTCAAGCTTCTCCAATGCCTGCAAAGAATTTGGTCTGCAAATCAGCTTGAAAAAGACAAACATCATGGCCCAAGACACTCGACCTCCTCCTACCATAAATATCGATAATGAAAACTTGGAGGTTGTGGACAGCTTCACCTACTTGGGATCCAAGGTCTCCAATACACTGTCCATTGAAGAAGAAATAAACAGCAGAATTGGCAAGGCAGCCGCAACAATGGCTAAACTAAATAAGCGGGTCTGGCAAAACACCAAGCTAACGGAGAAAACCAAACTGTGCGTCTATCGAGTCTGTGTCATCAGTACACTACTATATGGGAGCGAGACATGGACCACTTATACATCACAAGAGCGTAAGCTTAACAGCTTCCATTTGAGATGCTTGCGCCGCATCCTTGGTATTAAATGGCAAGAAAAAGTACCTAATAGTGAGGTACTAACGCGTGCCAATACCCAAAGCATGTTCTCAATTCTTAGTGAAAGACGCCTGAGGTGGCTAGGACATGTCAAAAGAATGAGCCCCGGCCGCATCCCGAAGGACCTCCTATATGGTGAACTTGCTTCAGGAAAGAGGAAAACAGGTCGCCCACGCTTGCGATTTAAAGATGTCTGTCAAAGGGACATGAAAGCAGCCAAAATACATACAAGTGACTGGGAGTGTAAGGCAGAAGACCGATCTACGTGGCGCACAGTTGTCAAAGAGGGCGTGATAGTAGCCGAGGAGCGAAGAATGGAGGAGGCTGCAGACAGAAGAGCTAGGAGAAAGGCCAAAACATTTGGAAGCACAGAACTCGTGTGTAAAAACTGTGGCAAAGACTGTCACTCAAGGATAGGACTGCACAGTCACTCGAGGAAATGCAACCCAACCCAACGGTGATGCACCATCGTCTCGCGAGACGGAAGGATGCCGGAATAAATCAAACATAAACACGCCAAAATAAGCTCAACGTCGTAGGCAATACCAAAGCCCAATTTAGTACTTTATCTCTCCCACGTATCGTCCTTGGACACGTACTATGTTTTTATTAGCAACGCCATGGGGGCTCTAAGTTCTTCCGTGGTAATAGAACAAGGATAAATATTATTGATTTGTAAACTCTCTGGACTTTTAAAAAATCAAAACAGGAGAAGAAGAAGAGAAAATGAAAGAAGTGTATGTGGGTGAATGAGAGCACAATATAGGTATTTGTGTTATTAAGTAAAGTGCTTTACACTGTTGCTGATAAACTAAAATAACTCAAAATGTTTTGTCATAAACTTATAAATGTCTGACATTATGATTAAGAATAATTTTAGTACAGAAAATTCTAAACTGAGCTCACCGAGTCAATTCGTACATAGATATAATTTTTAAAGAAAAGTGTTGTTTCCTTTTGTATTTTAAAGCGGGTGGACACACCATTTTTTAAACCTAAATATTTTATTTGTGTTTTTAGCCACAAGGTAGAAAGGAACGGCCTGCCACAATTCATTAACTTTGAAAAAAATAAATTTCTTATATATTGTCCCTCAAAAATCAATTAATACCTACCCGGAATACAGCCTAGAAACACTACCCTCCATTTTCTTAATTCGGAGATAGTGAGTAAAGTATAAAAGGATAACACATATCTCTTGAGTAATTACATTCTTACAGTATAAATAGTGCAGGGAAGTGAGGCAACATACCTGAAAGGAGAATTGTGCAAACTACCATGTAGAAAAGTGGACAATATTGGCAGTAGTAAGGAACGAGAAAAAAGTTGGGATATATCGGGCCATAACATTTTAAGAGGAAAATGGAGTCTAATTTAAATTTTTTAAAATATTTTTTTAAAAACAAATAAAAACTACTTTGAGCAATTAATTTATTTTGAGAAATCTTGATTTCAACCCTATGAGAACCCTATGAGAACCCTAATTAGCTCATGCTCCTGGCATTAAGATCTCAAGTACCTGGCTCAATTCAAAAACATGATTCTTGAGCATGGGCCCCATTGTTTACCTTTAGCATGGAAATAGGAGGAATCAAGAAGTCAATTCCCTTTACACGACCAGGTTCCGTTCTAGGGTCAGATCATGGTCTGCTCTGTTTAAGTGTACGCCTGACGGACATAAATGTGGTAATTTGTTAAGTTGACCCAGTTTGGGCGTTTTTCATCTCAGACATAACAAAGAATTTTCGGAGGTTCTTCAGTACATAAAGTTAAGAGAAGTTGTTTTTTTTTTAAATCTCTTTGAGAGTAATGTCAAGACATAGATACCTCATGTAGTGACATTGATATAATACACATATGTTAACAAGGATAGAATATTATAGCTCGAAAGTAAATATCACGCTTGCACGTTAACATGACTCCAAATTGTCGTTTATATTTATTTCATCGTTTTTCTCAACACAAGTTTATTTTAATTATCACATTTCCATTTCATATTTTTATATGTTGGTAATATATATAAAAAATAATAATAATGCTCTTATCCATGGATATATTTGGCTAAATTGGAAATAAGGGTCTTTTGTTAAAAAACAAAAAATCTACAATAATTGTTCCTCCTTCACCAGAATGTGTCTTCTGTGAAAGAAGATTGAAAGAGTTCTATTTTTAAGGCTGACACTTAAACCTCGTAAAATCGAGAAGGTTTTTAAAAAATGTCATGCTTCTTGAAGCTGTCCCAATTTTCTTTTCCGCACTTAGAATCTAAGTTAATGAAAAATTTATAATAAAGTATTTTTTTAAACATTTAACACGCTGTTCTTTAAGATATATACATATACACACACACACACACATATATATATATATATATATATATATATATAAATATATATA
>MUZC01000359.1:88097-121621 GCA_002072015.1 Radix auricularia | reverse complement strand
ACATCTTACCTTGAATTGGCCCAGGGGCCCTTAATAGCGTTTTTTTGCTTTTATGAGCAATATAAAAATTAGTGAATACATTACCTACAAAGTAAATGAGTGGATCTTAACCAAACTCTGTATACAAAAATGTGGTAGCCCATATAAAATTACTTAAATGCAATGAACTTCTGATGTCATTTTTTTGGGAGCCAGGGGCCCCATAAGTCTGTTTTTGTAAATGATTAAGATATTTTTCCATTCATTTTTGAACGATCTCGGGAAATATATCCATGATGTGAGACTGAAATAAAATGAACAGATTTTGGACTTGACATCTTGCACCGAATGTGGCTGAGGGCCCCTAAATGTGCTTTCCCCCTATATCTATAAATATGTATATGTGAATGTGTTTGTGTGTGCATGTCCTTTATTGCTGACTAAACCATGTATTTGATCGTAATGAAAGTTTTGGAGACTATTGCGTACACTCCCAGGAAGTCAGGAAGCTAACAGGTAACTTTCTTCGTCAATTAAACACACATGGGGCGCCGGTGGTCCATATTGTCAACTTTTGCATATATGCGTTATATAAAAATAGATTGAGCGCTAGCTACTTGGTCAATTGATGGATCTTAACCAATTTTTGTATTAAAAAAACTTAATAGCCTCTATTAAAATACTATAAGGTCCTGAATTTTTAATGATTAATTCTTCGGGGCTGGGGGTGCCAATTGTCTTTTTTAGGGGGGGTGGTTAATTTTAAAGACATTTTGTCCATTCAATTTTTAATTAAAGATCTTGACAAATAATGACAAATATATCCATTATCATGCAAATTTTGTAAGCCTTTAAATTATTATTTTATTTATCCATTTGCTATGAATCTTTGACTTTTTTCACACTATGTGTAGGTTTCTGGCATAATTGTTTTTAAAACATAATACTCATTGGATTTTAAATAGTCATTTTTACTGACATCGTTGCAACTCACGACCGGGTCTGCTAGTAATAAATAAAGTTAATGTAAAGGGTCGAGTTCAACGCCAGGGATAGTTCAAATATAATTGTCAGTTTGGCAATCTTGTCGGGGTGCATGATCCGTCCTTTCTAAAACCGGGTTGTTGGTCTCTAAGATGAAATGTCTATTGCCTCCCTTATTCTATTTAGCTGCACTCTATTGAATACTTCGCTTTATATGGATGGCCGAGTTACTTCTCTATAGTTGGAACAAGAGCTAAAGTTACCTTTCTTCGGGAGCTTAATGAGATGTCTTTCTTTGTACTTTGTCGGTATTTATTCTTCCTCCCAAATTTTCTTGATCAGAGAATGTAGCACTTCAGAGCTAGTCGTAATATCTGCTGCCAAGGCTTCTGCCGATTTTATGTCTGGACCAGCCGCTTCGCCTTTCTTTAGTTGTTTAATTGCTATGCTAATCTCTCCTTTTGTGGGTGTGCTGTATTCTAATTTCTAGATCTTGTTCCGTTGGCTCGATGTTGTGTGTGTATTGTGGACTGGTTGTTTTCAGGAGTTCTTCAAATTGATCTATCTCTTTCTGAGCATCTCAGTCGGCTATTGATTTTCCATCTTTAGCTTTAACAGGTCTCTCCTGATTTTTTAACTTTCCGGATATTTTTTTTATTGTACTGAATGGTTCTCTTGTGTTTCCATAGTAAGCTGCCTTCTCTGCTTCAAGTGCTAATCCTTCTAAGTCGTTTCTTTGTCTGACCTTATACTAAGCTAAATGTCTTTATTGGCTGCACATTACTGTGCTGATGCTTTGGCTATTTCTGTTATCGTGTGGCTCTCGTTTAGATTAGCCTTCTTCGGGGCTGGGGGCCCAAATATTTTGTAATCTGTCAAGGCTTAATTCCCCGTTCAATTTTACACGGACTTCACAAATATTGTCATATATTTCAATCCTGATCGAAATTTAATTCCACAGAGTTTTTTAACTTTCCATTTTACAACGATTTGATCTGGGGACCATACTATCGATTATAATTGATAAAATAAGATTTTAATTTATTCATCCGTTCGTAATGAAACTTTGCAAAAATTTTTACACATCCGAAAATATTTTGCTCTAAATAAAATACACATCATTAAATATATATATATATATATACACACATACATACATGCACACACACGTTCTTTTAAACTTTGTATTCTTTATAAAGGGTTATATTTAGAACAAACTCGATATATCGACCTCCTAGTTTATGTTCAATCGTTATTTCCTATCAAACACGAAATTGATTAATAATTGACTCCTTTCATCTTCAACTTATAACGTTAATCTTATGTCTAGTGTTAAGAAAAGCTAGTGCGGGACCTGAGAAGGATGAAACCTCGTGAATGTTTAAAGATGTTGTGATAGGAAAATTTACTCTTTCATTTTGACGGGGATTTTTAAAAAATATAATGGTAATGGTCTTAAAAAGGAGAAGAAAAATAAAAGTTTAATATTTTATCGATAATTCAATTAAATTTGGCGGCAAAATGATTTACTCCAAAGAAAATATATTAAATATACGCAGTTTCGTACTAGATTCTATTTACTTTGCGTGAAGTTCTAATGAGTAAGCATTTCGTCATAAACAAACATATGTGTTTGTATGTATGTATATGTATGTATGTATTTAAGTATGTATATATGACTTGTGTGTATGGATGTTCTTTGTATGTATGTATGGACGTTTGTTTGTATGTATGAATGTGTGTATGTATGTATGTACTTACATACGTATGCATGTTTGTATTTATGTATACATGAATGAATATATGTGGTAAAGAAAGGAAATCATTTTTTTTTTAAAAATCTATATTTCAATCTTTAAAGTTTACAGTAAAAAGATATTTAATAAACCATGTCCTATAACTCAATTAAATTCGAAAAAGTTTGTTATTTTAATGTTTATTCTTTATTGAAGGTAAGCCTACTTTCTTATGTTGTTTTATTTTGTTCCAAAGTATAACATTACATTCGGTATGATTCTGGTTGTGTGTGTTATACGCGAAGTCTGACTCTAATGTTACTATCGCATGGTTATATATCCTTATTGAAGTTATCAAATGATTCGGCTGAAGCGAAGAATCTTGACCAGGACGTCACGACGCTACCGGTTGCAGGAAACGAGAGTTCTGTATATTCTAATTGGATTTTCAAAAATAGAAGGTTTTAGGGTTTGGGTTAGGCATAACTACGAAATATCTATACGGTTAGGTATAGCTTTAGAATTTTCGGAAAATTGAAGGTTTTAGGGTTTGTGTTAGGCAGGGGCGGATTAAGACTGCACGGGGCCCCGGGCTGCAATGAAACGGGGGCCCTATCCAGCCAGTGTCCCTTAAAATAAAATGATTGTTAACAGCTAATATAGAACTGTAACTAAATATTGATAATGAAAAAAAAACACGAAAACACGAAGAAATAACTTTTTAAGTGTTTGCGGTATGTTACAATTGAGTATGAAAAGAACATTTTTATTTTCCATTGTTGGGAATCGAGCCCCACACCGTTTGCATCACGCACCTGCACTCTTTCCACACTTCCAGCGGAGCTTGTCTAAAATGAGAAATTTAAAAAAATATAAACTATACTTTATACTATGTTCTCTAAGTGAGCCAATTAAATCACGTTTTATCGATTATTAACACTATCAGGTCTGAATCGCGATCAGTTGTATAGTTAATATTTATAATTTTTTAAAAATTGTTATATTTTCAAGGGTTCGTGCAAGCATTTGTACTCTTTTATTATAAATATAAAAAGTTTGGGGGCCCCTAAACCGTCGTGGCCCTGGATTTAGCCCGATCAGCCCCCCCCTTAATCCGCCATAGGTGTTAGGTATAACTACGGTATAACTATACGGTTTAGCGGTATAACATAGCTACATAATTTTAATTTTAGCTTTTTTTTTAAGGACGTGACACAACAACAAAGATGGCCGCCGGTAATGACCGTGACGTCACGGTCAACGTTCTTCGCATTAACCAATGATTCAAATCGTTTTCATGTTTTATACTTTTCTCTCTCTTTGTTTCTCCCTCTCTCTCTCTCTCTCTCTCTCTCTCTCTCTCTCTCTCTCTCTCTCTCTCTCTTGCTCTCTCTGAGCCTTTTAGAGCATAAACAAAACATTATTGGCGTACTCATGTTGATATCGTTAAACATATGCTTCCCTTTTCTGCACTATTTTCATCTTTTCTGCGTTTATTTTTAACATTTGCTATAGCCCAGTTAACTGTTGTTTTGTATTTTTATTTTTAGTGAAAGACTATTATGGTCTCATCTTACGATTGGACCATTCTTTTCCCTTTTTTCCCCCTCCCAAAACTTCTTCAGTCGCTAAGTTGTTTGCGCAACAGCGAGACAGAAACTGAAGGAATCGTCATAAGAGTACGATTCCTTAAGTCTGATGTGGCTGGTAACTGGTGAGCTTAAGAGCCCATAATAGGGGGTGTCAAAGCCGAAAGTCTGTTGAAGATGTCAAGTAAAAGATGGAAGCAACTATGTTGCTAAAAGTACACCCTTTATCTTCTGCCAGTGTTAAGTACGTGATACGCTTTTTTTGGTGATGCTATTGAGTGCATGTTTGTGTATTTTTGTGCGTTTATTAAGTGGCGTGTAGGAGATAATGTAATCTTTTTAAGAATTCTTAAAATAAAGGAAATTTACCGATGCAAAACAATTGGAATTCATGTTTATATCAAGTACTATTTGGTTAATTTTTTTTAATGAAAATCTGAAATCAATATAGACCCGGGTGGATGGATGGACGGATGAAGGGATGGACGGATGGACAGATTAGATTAGATTAGCTTAGATTAGATTAGTTTAGATTATATTAGATTAGATTAGATTAGGATAGATAGATAGAATTATCTAAAACTAAAAACGACCCACGGCGTAGCATACGCCGCCAGACTTGCATATAGATAATGCAAAGAAAGGGGGTAGAGTGCGGAAAAAACAGCAGCACAAAGAAATGAGAACAACGCGAATGAATGCAAGACGCATTGTTGGACTCGAGACCTGCGAACTGTGTTTGAAATACCGAAACAACCTTCACCACCCTAGCGAGGGTCATTCTCTATGCCGCTTGCTCGCTTCGTTTTGTGCTTGTCCTAATTTCTGGCCAATTATATATATTAGATAGATAGATAAGATAGATAAGATAGATAAGATAGATTAGATAGATAGATAGATTAGATAGATATATAGGTAGGTAGGTAATAAATTATAATTTTTAAGGAAACATTCTTATTGACTAAAGAAAAAAGTATTTACATTGCATAAACTTTAAAATGCTAACCGCAAAAGATCATACTGACATTTATTCTTATAGAATATATAGTAATTTTTATAATTTTTAATTAATTAGTTATTTATATATATATATAATTTTTTTTTGAGAAACGTTTATTATCTTTATATCTTTAGTTATATTCTGAAGGAACTCTTAGGGACATACTTCATAGAATTGAGAAGCCCTTAATATAAATACAAATTTAGTTGGGAAGAGAAGATTGTAGCGGTGGCTTTGATACGTTCACCATTATTTCCTTAATATCCACTACTGGCATTTTTTCCGACATGACAATGTATACGCCTCCTACTCGAGTAGTAGGAGAAGGCGGACAAAGCTCGAGGAAGACGTGCTTTTTTTTTTTTTTTGTTACTGTTGGGTACGGGGTTGGAATTCCTTCTCTATTTCCAATAATATGAACATCACCTTTGGCTTTTGTTTTCTTGTTTTCTCAGACAAGGGTTATTTGTTAATTAGGTTTGGTGCAAATATTAACGGACTGCGGTCTTTGTGATTTCCATTATTTGTCACAAAAAATGACAAGTTTACACTAACAAGGAAACTACTAATTGTAATTATCATTTCATTTTGATACGAGCTATTTTTTACATCGTGCAGCCGATAAAAACAAATGTGCTGCTTTAGGTTTTGATAAGCCAACAAATATTTGAAAAAAAAAATTCCTGTTTATTTAGAAATTTAAAAAAACAAAACATTTTCAATTAGTTTTTTGTGTGTGTGTCGGCTTTCATCTTTTTTCTGTAATCTTATTTCCTGTAGAACAATAAAAATAATTGGATAACTGATTTATGGAGATGAACAAACATCTATCGGTTTCAAAATTGGAATCCGGAAATTCAATTTCTTTTTAACATCTTTTCTTTACAATTCTTCAACAATGACTCCCCGTGCGTTCCTTTTGTTGATGACAATAATATGGAGAGTAGAGATAAACAAAAATTTATCGGTTTCAAATGCGAATCTGGAAATTTAATTTTCTTATTAACATCCCTTCCTTACAATCCTTCAACAATGACTCTCCGTGCGTTCCTTTTGTTGATGAGAACAATGAGAAAACTCAAGTGTTGTTGGTGTCATTAAACAATAATTAATCACAATGTCGTTTTGAGGCCAGCTGAAGATACCTTGACATGGTCGTCATGTCAACAAATTAATGGAATTTTGCTCGGTTGGTGTAGTATGTATTTAATACTGGGAAATGAGTGGAATAAACAAAACAGAAGAAAATTTTATGTCAGATGAAAAAAAAAAAAGTTTGGCCGAAGGGCCTTCAGAAACAATAAAAATAAGGACAACCTCACAACAACATAAATTTAATTAGAAAAGAAAGCCAAATAAAACCTTGATTTTATCTTTTATTGTTTTAACCATGCTGTTATACATAAACTTGGCCGTACCTTTATATGAAATATCAAAATTGTTATTTGAGCAATTGAGTTATTTTATTTCGAAGCATGCAATATTGTCAATACTTCCAGGACCGTACTTCCCTTTCCCTAATCCCTCTCTTTATCCCATAGTGTTGTGTGTTAGCTTGCAACATAGAACAGGCAAAATAAACTGCTGCAAGAACAAAAACGCGTTTATAGAGATTTTATCAGATTTTGTTCTGTCACCAGCTGGTTGATACTTTTATTAAAGTACATCCGCACTCATGTCTCAAAACGTCAATGCTTTGTGGTAATCCAAAATCTGAACCCATCCGCTTCTGTATTGAAAATTAAGCATGAATGCTTATAAATGCCATAGAAATGTAAAGATTCGCCCATACGTTTTTTTTTTTTATCTTAAAATAAGATTTCCTGTACTTTTCGTCATGCCGCCTCCAATGAGCAAGCAACATAAAGGTCGATGTCGTATTATTTATTCATGAACGTCTAAAATTTCATATTTATCAAATATCTTGCTCCATCTCCATCCCCCGTCAACGATATTGATGACAGTGTATTATTTTGTTTCTGAATGTTAAATGGCAGCCAATAAAAGAACAAGCAGGCAAAATCTGTGGAGAGTCACAAGTCACAACGAACGAGCTCAAACTGAAATAATATTAAGTGACATTATGTTAAGATTCCACCTAATTAACAGTTTGCCCAATTGCACTGATTTAAAAAAAAATTTAAAAAGAAGATTTGCAGCGAGTTTTGTATTTCTTCGCTTTAGTGGCCGTCCATAAAGTATGTCACGCTCCAGAGTGGGGAGGGGTTGTAAGAAAGTGTGACAGTTTGTGACAGGGGGGTGTCCGGCTATGTGTGACGTCACGGTGTTTTATGTTAAATTTTAATTATTTTGTTAATAGAAAATATATATGCTTGTTCGAAAGTGTGACGTACTTTAGGGGAAGGGGGTTTCCGAGATTTGACAGTTTGTGACAGGGGGGAGAAGGGAATTAAAAATGGTCAAAAATAGCCTGACGTACTTAATGGATGGTCCCTTATCCTTTATTGGTTAAGAGAACTAAAAGATGTATGAATTGTGAAGTAAAACCATTGTTTTAATTTATGATTAGTTAAGTATGTAAAGCGCAAAAGATGAAAACTATACAATTTATTTATCGTATACACTAGTAAGATAATATGTATGACTCTGAGCAAGATACTGGGATGAGAACACTTCTCTTATTCCGTGTGCTAGAACAAAAAGTCTCGAATTCAGGCGTGAAATGCATCGCCTGGTTTAATCAGTGTCGCGGTTCTCGTAACCCTGACGCTCAGGACATCCCAAATACTATCAAACTTTAAAACTGTAATTAAAAATGCAAGACATAATTCATAGATAAGCGTATGACGCAATTTTCTTTTTAATATATGAGAATCGCCAGTAACAGATAAGCGAAGATATCTACTGTAAATTCAATCTTTCATTTTTTCTTGAACTTCTATGTGACGTCATAATAAACTTGAGTTAATGGAGGCTATTTCAAATGTCAAGAGTTATATCACGATGACTCTATCCATTTCGGAAAAACAGAGAGGTATCAGTGTTCTGTCTCGAAACATGTTGTCCACAAAACTGATGATGGTATTTGCTGATGATTGTTCTATAGAACAATTAAATCAGAACAAGATAGAAAAATTTTTAAAAAAGACTTAGATGAATTAATAAAATGGGAAACTAACTGGAGTATGTCCTTCCATCCAGAAAAGTATCAACTGCTAAGAGTAACAAAGAAAAAGAAACAAATAAATTCAAAATATTTAATTCAAGGAAAAGAACTAACCCAAACTAATGATGCAAAATACTTAGGAGTCATAATAAATGAGATACTAACATGGAAACCCCATGTCAATGAAGTTATTAAAAAATCAAACAAAACCTTAGGTTTTATAAAAAGAAACTTTTACAAATGTAATAAGATATAAAACTAAAATGCTACCTCACCCTGGTGAGACCTGTACTAGAATAGGCATCTTCTATGTGGGTCCCATCCACCAAAGAAAATATTGATAAACTAAAACAAATTCAAAAACGAGCTGCCAGATTCATTACTGGAGAATATTCAAAACTCACAAGAGTAAAACAATTAGTTAAATCATTAAACCTTGAAACACTAGAGGATAGAAGAACCAAGAGTAAACTAGTAATTAGAAACCAGGAAAGCCAACACTTCATCATCATTTAAAACTCTAATAAGACTACATGACTAAACACAAACCATATATATACGTAGGACGCAATAATCTTCTGTACAGAAGGAGCGTCTGTAATATATAAAATAAGATAAGATAAAAAGAACGATATTTTTCAGTTTTTTAGTTGCTGTTTTTTTCAGTATTAGATAATGGGTTATTTTTCTTAACATGATCTTCTAAACGTGATCTAGGGGAAGCCCACAGGATAATTGGGTCTGGAAAGCTAAATCTAGAGCTGGATTTTCTCTTACCGTCTGACAATGCATGCAACCATTAGGCGGATTCTGAATTTAAATCAATGATATAGTGCATTTCTTGTGAGAAAAAAATTTAACACTACAGAAAATAATATTTGTCTTACACATAAAAAGAGAACATCATACATAAATTGATCAATGTTAGGATGGATGGATGGATGGGTAGATGTGTGTATGGGTGGATGCGAGTATGTGTGTATGTTCGTTATGCACTGTTTGTGTAGTAAGGGTAAATTAGTCTTCAGTTTTGCATATGAAGCTAAACGTTTTTTTAAAAATGTTGAAGAATATGTATATTATTTCAACTCTACAAAGGCTTCTGCAAGTTTCCATTGCTAATTATTGGAACAGTCATTCGTATGGTAATGAGGTAATTGGTATGCACAAAATGGTCTTGGCGAGGAATGACATTATCGGATATTAGTTTTCATTTTCCACCATTGTGCAGGGTTAATGGATTCAGAAACATGCACTTCCATTTTGTAAAGCAGTAATTCATAGGAAGAGCTTTCGTTTTTTTCTGTCTCTGAGCTAGACTCCATTATTGCCACTACCTTAATACGCTTTTTGTTTGGTTTGATAAGCAGGTAAAGTGTTAAAACCATGGTAGGCAAACTGTATCAACACTTTGAACATTCCTGTCAGTCAATAGTTTAAAACCAAAATGTTCGTGTAATCGACAGGAAATTTATTATTTATCGGACGCAGTTTTTTTTTAATTACTTTTTGACTTGAAAAATGTTCAAGTGATGTTTCTATTAATCGTTACAGAATGATATAATCGTTAACAATTTTAACGATTAATCGAGAAATTTAGCGTTAATTTCCGCAGGCCTTATATATATATTTTGGTCATAATCTTGTTTGTAGATAAATGGGGAAAATGTGCATGCGATATTGTACGGCCCAATAATTCCTGATTATAGAATATGTCGGACATCTCACGACGTCTCTGACCACACAAAGATATTTTTATCAGCCCTGTGTCTGCTGTTTTAAACATGAACCGTGAGCTGAGAGATCAGTTCCGGATTAGCTTAAAGGCAAATTGGGCACGCGTTCAGGGGCCACACCAAGGGGTCATCTATTGCTTATGGAGGGGGGAAAGCAAAGTGGAAAAACGGAGATAGACTTTATATTGATCTGGAATGAAATATTTAGCACTGACAGACAATCTAACAGAGTTCAATAAATAATAAGTTATATAATCAGAAAGAGAAATTTATACAATCCAGGAAACAAAAGAAGAAGTGGAATGTTAATAAGAACAGCTACAAGAAAAAATTATTCACAAGCGGGAAGATGAAAACAAATAGCAGTGTCACGTCCTTTGGCCATTGCGAGTATAACCGACAATATGATAAAATTAAATATTGATATTCATTTTGTATCAGCATAATCCCATCTACATATATAAAAATCAAAGTATGTGTGTATGTTTGTCATTTATAGCTGACTAAACCATTCATCAAATCACCATGAAAATTTTAGGAAATTGTTGAGTATGCTTTTGGAATGGTTAATAATAAAAATATTTTGAACATTGACACTCATGGGGAGCCGAGGGCCCAAATTTTCTTTTCTGATACGAGCTATATAAAAATTAGTTAAAGCTTTAGCGACTTGGAAAATGTATGGATCTTGACCACATTTGGTACATAGCCCATATTAAAATACCATAGGGCATTGAACTCCTAATTTCCATTCCTTCGGGGCCGGGGGCCCAAAATTACTTTTTTTCAGAAGCGTTTGAGGCTTAATTCCCATTATGATTTTATACGACCCAGAAAAATATTTATAAATATGTCTATTATGATCTAGAATGAGATAAACAGTTACTTAAAAGTTCTTTTCTTGCACCGATTGGGCCTGGGGCCCATATATTAGTTATTTTTCTTATATGATCTATATAACAATTAGTTAAAGCGTTAGCTACTTGGAAATTTGTATGGATTTTGACCAAATTTGGTATACACAAACTTGATAGCCCATATTAAATACCATATGGCATTGCACTCGTAATGTCCATTCCTTTAGGGCTTGGGCCCAAAATTACTTTTTTCATAATAGTTTTATCCCCATTCAATTATTAACGCTATTTGTTGGTTTCTGGCATAGTTGTTTTTAATAATCCCTTTTTACTGAGATCTTTTCAATACACGCCGGGTCTGCTAGTAATAAAAATTTTGACTGATATTATAATTATATGGTCATCGATGTGTAATGTTTTGTTGGAATGCAAGAAGATGATTGACATTGTTGCAAGGGCTACTCAGTGAGGGTGTCAGGAACTGGGGGCTAGATGGCAGGGCCCAATACAAGTAAATTATTAGATAGCTTTGCAAGAAATGAACAGTTTTTCTTTCTGCTTTTTTAAGTGTCATGAAACTGAAGTGTCTTCCATTGCCCTTTTGCTACTTGGGGCGGACGTGGGGGGGGGGAAGGACGGGGAAGTAGTAGTTCCCGTTAAATGTTGTAGCACTAAACCAGAATTTTTTAGCGCATTTTCGAGATGTCGAAATCGCTATTGCACCCGTTTTGTCCGTCCGTCCGTCCGTCCGTCTGTCATCACCCTTGATCACAGCATCCATAAGTCCTAGACCCATGATGTATATATGTTTTTTGTATGTCCTGACCTGCCATTTGTGCATCAACACTCAGTTACTCGATCCGTTTAAAAACCCCGTTAAAACTACAAAAAAATATTTCGAATCGAGAGGTAACACTAGCGCAGGGAACGGCCGTCATTGCTGGAAGTTGAATGCACAATTCTTCAAGTATTGAAGAGTGGTGCGAAAGGGTGCAAAATAATTAGTTGTTTTTTTTTAGTTGACGTCATTAGAATATGTGTAAAAGTTTAGAGAGTTTTACGTCATCATTTGTGGTGACTTGTAGTTGGATTAAAGAGAAAATACTTTTTTTTTTTAATGTAAAGAAATGACTTTTAAATTTAAAAAAATGTCAGGTATATTCATTACACAAGAAAATTCATAAAAATATGTCTAAACTCTAAACACAATTACTGATAACTACATAATTCTGATATCTAACATAAGTACTGATACATAATACGAAAATGCGCTAACACGTCCTTAATTCCAATAGGTACCAGGCTTAACATGATTTTTTATCCTGAACAACACTATAGCCGTATTTCCAACGCTGAACAGGTCAGTGTTTTCAGGGTACTTCTAGCTCTTGGGGTGTTCCTGATGCGACTCAAGCACAGTTGTGTTGTCCGATGCTGGACCATCTCCAAACTGTCTTTGTCTGTGTTCTTCCTGGTAAATGAATCTCAGACAGAAGATGCGAAATATTTATTCGACCAGACAGACGCTCAATAGCTTTTTCTTTCACAATATAGTAGTCGATCATAAGATATCACCATAGGAATCACCCAAATTTTCCGCCGCCCCCCCTACCCCGAAATACAATTTAATGCTATAAATAAAATATAGTTGTTGTTAGAAATCAATAGTTTTATTTATAAGGAGATTATACATTTTGATGTTAGAAATACAAGGAAAAGCTTTCATTTTTAACAAAAAATTGTAGATTTCTGTTTTCCTTCATAATTTTCTCCGTGAGTATCATTTGCAAAGCATTTAATTTAAGCACAATACGTTTTTAAATAATTTCGGGCATCATTGACTTCCTAATGTATATGTTTCCAAATGTCGAAAATAAAAAGTTTTCATTGTGACTAACAAAACTCCTGTGTCAGTTAATGTGTTGAGCTATTCGTCTGTCTCTTTCAGTTTTTCTTTCGCTTTCAACGTAACCTCAAATTGGTTCCACTTTATTTCTCACTTCGTATCCTGAAGTCTGTTTTATGCCTTGCTTGTAGAAGCTATTAGGTATTCAAAACGGTGTTTGGACTTGAAAAGGAATGCCTTAAATGTTCCAGTGTAGTAAAATAGTTAGAGAATTCGTTTCAGTTTGAGTATTATGTAAACAAATTAGGTTTAGTGAACTCATTGAGTGAGATTTGACATTGAGTTTTTATGATTTGCGTCTGTTGTCTACTGCTGCACTGTGTACTTACCAGCAAAAAAAAGATGTATTATCACACGTTGAGTCTTTGCAGTCAAGTATTATTAAGATCATCATTTATTTAAAATCAGTTCAGAAAAGTCGTAATCAGATTCACTTTAACTTCAATGAAATCTTGTAAAAATTCTACAACGTCTATTTTTTTTCCTTTCAATCCTTACATATCACACAACTTGACTTGTTTGGTCCTTATGTAAAATAAATAAAGAACTATCAAATACGTTGGAACAATATTTGGTGTCTTATTCCTGATAGATGATTTTTCGAGAATTATATCTCTTAAAATTTCTATGAGCTCAGTTTAAATTTGAGATTAAACGTTTTTTAACCATTTTTGAAAGGTTACTCTTTGGGTGCCTTATTGTACATTGCAAGCAAATGCATTGGTGTCAGAATAATGCCTTTATTAGAAAAAAATATTGTATTTGATGTTACCACAAAAAGTCACATTCAATTTTGCAAGTATTGAAAAATGTCACACATTCTAACAAAGACTTCTTGCCATTTTGTAATGTTATTTTACAAAATAGTGTTATTCTTTATTAATAGTATATTTTTAAATCCGATTTCTGATTCCTTTTTATTGCAAAAGACTTTGATCATGTTGGGCACTTGTTCATGAGTGTCTACTTTTTTATTTTTGCTGTCACGTTTTAATTCCATTTTATTAGCAAATTTGGTCAATATTTTGTTTATGCCACTAAACAAAACACATACAAATTTAAGATAATGATGCTTTGGAAGAATAAACCATTTAATTAAGCAAAAAATTGTTTTTCTAACGGTTCACTAACGTGAAAATAAAATTTTTATCAATTATTTGTACCAGCTCATTAGTTTCGTGTGTGTGTGTGTTTTTTTCCCCCTTGCACTAATCCAGTTCCTATGTTTTTCAGCTTAGTAACATTAGTTTTAAAAAGCTTTAGCCATAATGGAGTTTCAAGCTTTGGCATTAAAAAAAAGCGTTAAAAGCGTTTTGATAAGGCTACGCCACTGACTTAGCTCATTTTAAAAGAATTGGAAAAAATCGAACGTTATTTATAAAGGGAGAGGAAAACATTTACTATATAGACAAAAAGCTGTTGTTGTTGAGCCTTCTCTACCATGAGGGGCATCCATCGATCATCGTCGTCGTCTGCGAATCCTCCAAGGGCATAGGTCACCCATGAGGGATCTCCAGGCATCTCTATCCTGAGTCAGTCTCTCCAAGATCTTGCATTCATGGGTAATTCTCTTGATGTCTGCTTCCCATTCTTGGCACCAACTGTTTCTAGGGCGAACTCTTTTTCGCTTTCCTGATGGTTCCATTTCAGGGCTTTCCTTGTTGAATTTGAGACAGATTTTCTTAGCGTAAGAAAATAATGGTAGTATTTGTGAAACTTTAGATAATTACGCATTGAACTAATCAGACAGATGGCAGTGTAGGCCTAGCGACAGATTTGCGTGATGACACTTAATAGACAGGTTGTAGAAAAATAATAAAGCCATTTCCTAGTTTATATTTTGAACCGTTTATCGCGTACGAGCAACAAAGCCTGTCCAAAGACATTCCGCTGTTCTTTCAGTTGCATATTGTCTAGGAGTAACAGTAGTGATTAGCAGGAGTGAAACACTTCAAGATGGTAATGCAGTACTGACTGATGACAAAAATACTGCGCCAAAAATAACTCGTTTTGAACATCCGCGTAAAATTGTAAAAAAATGTAAAATGATATTTAATTTTTCTCCGCTAGTGATTGGCTGTAGGAATCTCTAGCAGTTGAGGGACCAATCGCTATTGAGGACCGCACAGACAACTGCCTTTTATTATATAGGATTCACCGCAATTTGAATTTTTAAAAAAGAAAACCTTCTTAGTTAAAGTCTGTTATGTTTCAGCAGCAGAAGCTACTTTCTTTTTTCAGCAAAAAGAGCGTTTGCTTAAAATGAGGCCACTAATGTCCATCGCCTACGACCTTATTATAAAAGATCGTCCTCTTATATTACCTAGTACAGGCGCTCCTTCTATACAAAAGATTATTGCGTCCTATACTAATATACCATAACTACTGGCTACCACCCATATATAAAGGAAATTTATAGTTAAACAGGTTCTTAGCAGAATTATGACAATTTATTTTCACTACAATTTTGAGCATACATACAGCGTGTTTCTACTTAATAAATTTTTACTGTTTAAACATTTATTAGTTGTTTCACTATTTTAGACCATTAAATGCGGGTAAGAAAATGTTTTATTGAATCACTCGAGGAATTTTCCCTCACATACGGGGTAGAGAACAATAGTTCTGAAATGCAGGTCAAGCGTTTTTTCTTTCTTTTTTTTATATCAATGGCTCTCATTTAACACAGTTTAGGCCACTCCTGCTATGAAATCTATATAGATTTAATAAATTATAGTATGTAAAAAGAAAAATGTGCGCCATATTTGTAATAATGTATTGTTATTTGTAAGAATATTTTTAACAGGAGGCTGATGCACTGTAATTCTTATAAAATATATGATATAATGATTCGATTTGAATAAACAACTTAAAGTTTAAAAAAAGAATTGAACTACAAAATGAGAAGATGGGTTACCCTAATAAAAATGCACTCTAAAAATAAATAAGTGTATTAGCCAAATTACATTTATATTTTTAAAATTTTATTTTTTTAAAATTGTTGTCAATGTGAAAAGCACTTAAAAGTAATGATCAGAAAGATATGGCAAAAATATAACTTAAACGATAATTTTTTTATTTTTTTTTAAATTTAAAAATGCAGATCTATTACTCATGATTTATCTGTTTAACTTATTTTTCTAAAAGGGACGATTGTCTGGTTATACCAAAAAAATTATTTCCTTTGCCTGGTATGATACAAAAATTTTCTGTCCCTTTCTCTCTCTCTCTCTCTCTCTCTTTCTTTCTCTCTCTCTCTCTCCCTCTCAAATTTGACTCGAATTATTCAAATGTTAAATTTCTGTTTCAGGCATGTTTACTATCAAGTTCAAGCGAGAGCTCATACGGTGCTGCTACTGCCTCAGAGGGGCCCTCAAACGCCGACGCCAGGACCAAGACAGCAACGGCATCCGTCGGTCACTCCTCTTTCCCCTCAAGAGGAACTCGGAGTCGTCCACCTCGTCCCGCAACGAGCGGCTCCTGAGGCCGACACACGTCCCCGAGGCCGCCCCCGCGCCAGTGGGTCAAGGCTGCCGGTACTCGTTCGTGTCACCCCTGGCGGACGTCAAGACCAGCTCGAGCAGGGCGTCCTTGAGCTCTGTGGGCAGGGACGACAGGGTGGCGAGGGAGGACAGGGTGGGGTTTTTCTCTATGGACAGGGTCAACTATGTACCCGTGAGTACCAGTGTTCCCTTAGAACGATCCAACACGGGGCACTTCGTTGTGAGGGACGACAGAGCCAACCTGAATAACTTTATACGGCTTGGATCGGCGGAGTGAACTTTCCAGCAATGTTACTTTCATTTAGCAGTCTCAGAAATTTGATTTATACAACTGTGATTGATGCATAAGAAATGTTGTTTTGATGTTAGTTACTGTTTGTACACGTTAATGTTTGTTTTAACATCAATGATTGTGGATAATATAGTTATGTATTATATACACCTTTAGCTTAATTGTATGGTTTTTAACGGACTCTGAAAGCTCTTTTTTTATTTCAAGATTCAAGTATTTGCTTCAAATGAACCGAAACGTAATCCCGAATTATATATAATTTTTTTTTAAGAGTGTCTTTTTATACATAAACCTGAGCCATAAATAACTGGCATTTAATGGCGTCTCAAGCTTCCAGACTGTTAGGCTGACTTTGCGAGAACTTTCCATTTACTTTAATTGTATTTATTGTTTTCACAGTTATATTTACATATTTATTTATTTATTCTTAATTTTTTTTCTTATTTTCCTCATATCAAACTATTGAGCTGGGGTATTTCAAGATCTCAATTTCCACAGATAACGAGAATTTTATTTGGGCTATTTGTTGTAGCTCCTATACAGACAAGTTTTGTAGAGAATTGTGTATTTTTGATGAAAACCTATTTTGTTTTTTAACTTTTGTTTTAATCTGTTATAATTTTCTTTACGCATATCAATTTTGTGGGCAAAGTAGGTAAACATGATGAAAATAAATATAGATGAAATGATCGTAATTGAGCTCTTCAATATTATAATTCATCCAGTTTTGAAACCCTTGAATGAATGGGCATTTCACAATCTTCTTTGTTATGAAACCTGATCATGTTTTTATTGTTTTTATTTTATAAAGACTTAACTTCAACAAGTCACCAAGTCTTTCATTATAGATCTAGTTACTTTTAATTACGAATACCTTCGACTTTCTACTTTTACAGACCATATTTCATTTTCCAATGCAACACTGTGCTGTCAACTATTTTATGTGTAAAATCAGACTTTCATCACACTTTCTTCAAAAGTTATATATTATATATTAGGGCTGTTATCGATTAATTTCAATTTAATCGTTAAATTTTGAAAAATTATCTAATAATTAATCTATAAATTTGATTAAAGCTAAAAATGAAGATGTATGACTTCTTTAAACTGAAAATATCAAGGGGAAGTAACAAAAACAGGCAATTCACATTTTTCATTTTACTAAGTTATTTTCCCTATCTTAAAGACATTTTGAGAAATAACAAATATTCTGATATAAATTTTGTTTTTTAAAAGCCATACAAAAAATGAAATCAAAGTTATGCCTACGATGTAAAAAAAAACAACTGCATAATAACAAGAGAAAATATTACTAAGTCTCATTTATTAAGTGTTATTTCAAGTCATGTTAAATAAAGGTCAAATAAGTTGTAAAAAAATTATATTTGAAAACTTATTACATTTACAATTATTATTTTTTTTAATATTAAAAAAAAGAATCAGGATTTTTAATTAACATATTACACATTTTAAAAATATATTTTTATAACATAGTTAGCAATAAAAAAATAAGTTAAATAATGCATTAAAGTTTTGACACTAGAATGGAAATTGCTAATCGATTTTAAAAATTTAAAATTTTACAGCTGTTTATAAATTGTTTTATTATTTTAAAAAAAGATTAAAGATAATCTTTTTATTCCAAGTGGTTCAAAAGACCTAAAAATCACTTTTTCATTATTTTTTTCCTTCACATTTTGTGCCCATTCAGTGCATTTTTTAAAAATGCCCATAACTTAAGTGTTAAGAGTTAAGTATTTAATTTAAAAAACATAATATTTCAGGAGAAATATTTTAATATAAGTAGTTCAATATATATTGTCAATGAATTTAAATGTTGTTATTGTTAACTAAGTAAAAACAATGTTTATTTCTTATATCATTTATAAAAACAGCTTATTTTAAAGTTTAAACTTTAAAAATCTTTTCATTAAATAGAGAAATTTGTACTTGAAAAACATTTATTGATAATTAATTATTTATTAATAAATCGAAAACTTGTTTCTTTCATTTTAATCGCTAGTTGATCGATTAAAATAATTTTAATCGATAAAATTTTTACCGATTAATCGACAAATTAATCGCTTATTTCCGCAGCCCTAATATATATGTANTATATATATATATATATATCTGAGTCTAATTATAAACTGAACATAATTTTAAAAAATGTATTTAATTATCAATACAGTTGTTTTAAGTTGCAATAAAAGTAATGAGAAATCCATTTCTCAGACTAAATAAGCAGTGACCAGACATTATATCAATATTATATCTCAATATTTGTTTTCACGTCACATATAAAAAGAATTATTTTTTTTTTTTTGTTATTTAAATTTTTTTAAAAAGACAAGTCGTAAGCCCTAATCATGCTGTCTTAAGAGAAGAAAAATGTAACACACTTTTCTCTATTCCCTTTCTTTCACCGAATGCCATGTCCTAAAATGTTCCTCGGTTGTAAAGCCCGCAGTAATGGAGCAGAAAGAAGACCTGTTGAAACATTCGAATGTGTGACCATAGCGTCACGATCCAACAGGAAAGTGATGTCTAATAATCAGTTTTAAGAAAAGGTGTTTCAATTAAATGAAGCCTTTTTAACGGCTGTTTTGCTGTCGACTAATATTAGAGATGTCACAGTGGTGGTATAAAACAGGAAGCAAATAAAAGTCCAGTTTCTAGCAGAAGCTTATTCAGTTCAGTGCATCTATAATACAATTATCTCTACTGGCTCCTGTAATGGGACATAGTTGTATGGCTTGAAGATAAATTTATAATAAATTTGCTTTTATTCCCTCATATTTTAATGTAATATCCACCATCTTTTGGAACTTTGCTAATACTAATCCTAAGCAAAAAATGATCGATTAATTTCTAACGCATATTTATATTTATTTTTTGCCACTGAATCACTTTGGGTTCATTATACTTTATATGTGTTACTCAATAAATAACGTTTTCGAAATCTTAGACAAACATATTGTAACTCATCGTTTATGATCGTTTGGTTCTTTATGATATAATATCCATAAAATATTTATCACAGAAGATCTGAATGAGAAGGAAATAAATCAGGAATTTGTTTAAGTTTAAGGAGATGAAGAGAACATTTCTTGAAAAGTCACCTAATTTCCATTATATGGTTATTAATATTTTTTTCCGTTTTGGTGTTGCTGTGGACTTAATTTAATTTTTATTATCTTGATATCAGAATCTTAACATATTAACACAACTTGTCTCGGGATTCAATTCTTTTTTAATCAAAGTTAGCTGTAAATGAAAAAAAATGTTGATTAAATCTAAATAAACGTTTTACACTAAAATTCAAAACCAATGGTACTATGGTCTACAGTTGTATGGTATATGGTAATATAAACTGCAGTGCATTAGTCTACAGTGTTATGGTTTATGTTGTTCAGGTCTATTTTTAAGGTGCATAGTCCTTTAGTGTATGGTTTTAAATGCTACGAATTCTAGTCTTAAACTCTGTGGCCTATAGGGAATCATGAATAAATACTGACTTTCCACGGATGACTTGTTCTACAGACGCCAAGTGAAAGGGTTCAGTTAACGCAATTAAGTGTCTTTAAAAAGGTGAGTTGTTTTCTGTTTCTTCCCGCCAGACAAGCTATGCCACATCCGTCAGTTAAGAAGCGATAGGTATGCTCGGTGTGGGAATACATGGAAGCCTTTAACTCAAGACAACAACATAACTGTGAATGAATTTTTGAAGAGCGTTATATTGTTTTTTTAATTTATTGATATGTCTATCAACTTAATTTAAAACGGCCGTAGTTCTTTAAAGAAACTAACAATTAAATAATATTTTGTAGAATTCAAAATTTAAGAAACAATTGCAACTATTTTTTTTTATTAAACTTTACAATTTTTTTACTTTATGTTATTTAACCAACAATATTTATTGTATATTTCATATAGATTAATGTAGTCGATTTCAATCATGTAATAAATTATTTGGAGCAAACCAAACAGGGTCAACATCCTTCAATTAATGAGCAGTCATCTTGATATATCTGCCAAGGAAACACCAACCTAGCCGCGCGAAAGTGGGTTGTGGGGTCGTGAAAAAAAGATACTGTTTTAAAAATAATCAGACCAATTTATTTTTAGACCTACAAAATTAATGAACTAAAAAAGTTAGTTATTGCGCTCTACTTATTTAAAAGTGCAGTAAAATATGTCGTAATTTCTCCCCGCCTGGGCTATTGGTCTAGCAAATTGAACAAAAGAGACTGTCCTCTCGGGATGTAATTCCCAGTATGAAGTCAATTCTGCAAAAAAACAATCTTGAAGAAAATACTTGAACAAGCATCGTAGGCGCGTGTTTTAATCGGCTCGTAATGGATTTTTTTCCTTTAAAATTATATTAAAACTTTCTGAAAAGTTACCACCCCAGTAAGAGAACTTTTTTTAAAAAAAAACATACATATGCCGTTTAGAAACTTTTTTTGGAAGCTATGTTTATGTGCGGATTGAACAAAAGATTTGTATGCACTCAGGAAATAAAAGGAACACTTGACAGCAAGTCTTAGAAAGTCTTTTTAAAGGACTAATATGTTTCTTAAACTAAACACGGGTGGGGCCAACTGTTGATAATATATAAACACAAAGGAGTATATAACACTGAACATTGGTGGCGGAAAGCCGTGAACTTCACATCCAATGATTTTAATAGAAAAAACATACTTTCTACTGACGCATATTGCAATTTTTTTAACTCCTGAAAAATACCATCTTCCATTAACCTGCAACAAAATTTTCAATTGTCCATCGCCAAACAAAACAAAACAATTCTTTTATTTGTTTTTCAATTAATATTATTTAGTATCACAGTTACTGCACCCGAAAAAAAAATAACACTTATTTACCAGAGTTAATACGCCACGCCTTTAGGATGGAAGACTCACACCTCCCCCCCACCACACACACACACGCACACACACACGCACGCGCACACACACTCACACACACAAATCCATTTTTTACCATGACAAGAAAAAAGAAAAAGCAAATCCCATGGAGTTAGGAATGGCAGGGTAAAGGGGGGGGGGGAGTTCACGATTTTGAAAAGAACATCAAAAGAAGAAGCTTGACCTTCAGAAATCTAATTGTTATCTTTTTTTCCAGGGACCTGTCCAGATCTTGATGTGCCAACCCCAAGCGCAAAGGGAACAGTAACTTCTTCCTCTCCCCATTCAATACATATTGACGATTTTTCTAATCACACTACCAGCCCATGCCATGCCGCAGCCCGCCCGGCAATGTCATGTGAGCTAAACCACCTGATGGTCAATAGGGTAAAAAAAAGTATCTTTCATTTAAGAATCCATCCGGGTTTTTTAATAACCTACATGCAGCTAATAAGTATCCAGTGTTCTTACTCAGGAAGCTTTTCATGTCGAAGAAAAAAAGTTTTGATTTTGTCCTTTACCTTTGACTAATTAAAAAATAGTTTAAAAATAAAACCTACCAACAAGTTTGTTCATTATATTTATTATTCAAACAAAAACACTTATTCGAAAATAAGCCATGGTCGTAAAACAGTGACGTTTCTGGGGTTAATGCAAATAAAACATTTTCCTCATTAAAGAAATAAAAGGTTGTCAAAAAGAAGACACAAACTATTGAAAAAATAATAATAAATTCCGCTTTGGGCTAACCAGTACATCATATTCCCTACGTTAATGCGTTCTAACAACACCCACACAAAAGGATGGATTTTTGTCACTGTTAATTCGAGATAGCAATATGGTGTATCTTGGGAGATCATCAGCGTTTTGTAACAAATAAACTCAATCTAGAAAATTATTTAAACTACCTGAAAAGAATACCTGAAGCCTGCATATTTAAGTTAACTCCTTTGTTTCCAAGGTCAGATGGCTTTGACATGCCTTATTAACCTATCTTTCAGATAAGCTTGACATTACTACATCTTATGACACCTAAGCTTTCGCACTATAGACTCTAGATCAATTGTCAACCCTTTCCTTTTAGCAACAAGTAATAGAGAATCTACATTTCCTCCGCAATTCCCAGTAGATACCGACGATCTCCCTCAATGTCTGTCCTCTCTGATATTCAAATGGGTTTATAAGTTTGTTGTTCCCCCCCCCCACATTATTTCATTTTTTTTAAAAATATCTTTTATTTTTGCTAATCATGAACTACCACCATTTTCCTTGTGGTGTTCCCTCTTCATACCAGACATTAATATTGTCTTTGGGGTTTGTCGTTAGTAGCGTAGCTAGGGGAGGGGGGTCCAAATTTGAATTCCCCCAGGGCCCCACTTGAGGTAGGCCCCCAAAAGAATGTCCGAAATATTTTTTTTACATTAAATATTACACCATAAGTCAAAATGAAGGGGCCCCAAAAGAGGCCAATCCGCCGGGCCCTCAAAGAGGCTAAGCTATCCGGGCCCCCAAATCCTAGATGCGCCACTGTTTGTCGTTCATTCTATTTTGACGTTATGTTTTAGATATTGCCGTAAAGGGCATTAACCACGGAAAACAGTTTTCACTTTCAGAAAAGTGATGTATGAAAAGTATGGAAGAGTAGATATGAACTTTTTTATTGTCTTTACTTATTAATCTAAGTAGGTTTTAAAAGGGATTTTCCATAAGCATTTCAAAATGTGAAAAATAAAAAAATCAAACATTTAAACCACAAAGTGGGGAAAATGAGTCACGTAAAGTTAACCATGGACTTAACACGAAAATAAAAATTAAAGAATAGCCCACAATAAAATAATGGAGTAGATGGTTCATAATGTACAGTGAAAATAAATTAATTTAGTTTCAATTGTTGACGGTTTGTTGGTTTTCCTGGTTTGAACAGGAAGCCAATTCAACGTCTCAATTCCAGATAGCAAGAACCAGACATTTTATGTGTTTGTTCTGTCATGTGAAATAAGAAAAGTGTTTAGTCTTATGACTATCCAAGGGTAATATTAAATTAGTTTTGTATTTTATTTCCAAGTTAGAATTAATTGCCTCATGAATAATTACTAATTAGCTCCTTGCTATTTTATCATCTAATTTGTTTAGGAATTAAATAGAGATAATACTCTTTTCAATTTTGAAATCTCTCCAGTAATTAAGCTGACAGCTCCTTTATGAATTTATTCTAGTTTATCAATATTTTCTTTTGTGGATGGGTCACATGCAGAATATGCATATCTCAGTACAGGTCTTGCCAATTGAAATAGAATTTTAGTTTCATTTTCATATTACATTTGTTAATGTGTTGTTTTTTCTGTATAAAGCTTAAAATTTTGTGGGGTTTTTTTTTGTTCAATTACTTCACCCAAGTTCACTGACTTGAACATTTCTCATTTTAAAACGTTTTGCCAAGTTTATAAACACAACAACATTTTTTTTTCAATTAAAAGTTATTTATACTTTGTGATGTGCACTTTATAAAAGTGTCTGTTCTTAATTTTAAAGTAAAAACTTATACTAAAATCATATTAGCTTGGTTGACGCTTTTCTTTTGCCGATTCTGACGACTTTGGATTGAGAGGTTAATGGGACTTAACTGAAATTCTCAACTCACTTGACAAATTGACACGAGTTGTTATTCTTTATTTCTTTTTACTAGGGCTGCAGAAATTAAAGATTAATTTCTCGGTTAATCTTTTTAAAAAATTTAACGATTAATTTTTTTTAACAATTAATCGACCCGCCACTTATTAATTTATTGGAAGTCAAAAAGTAATATATTTCGGTCGAAATATAAACTAATTTCCGGACGATTACACGAACATTTTGCTTTTAAACTATTGACTGACATGGCTGTTCAAAACGTTGATAAAGGCCATGTGTCCATTGAGAAAAATCGTTCGCCTACCATGCAATGTTCACTCTTTCTAAGACTCGTTGGTCTGTGTGCAAAGTTCGTATTTAAAAAAAAAATTTTAAAAAAACTTCTAGTGCGTCGTGTGCAAAGTTGCATAACGTCCATTTTTGTGAAATGTTTTACAAAATGTGCTGCGCGGTGATTCTAAACTCCTGCGCAGCGTCAGTCAAATACTACGCAGCCGCGCCGCTGACGGGATCATTACTACCATGGTTCTAACCCTGAACTGACATATCATCTGGAAGCCAAACATCCACTACAGTTTCAGAAACTTGAGACAATCGAAAGCTATGTGAATCATGAGCACGGCTGGTTATAGACCCTATGGCAGATTTTAAAAAAAGGGGGTGGGGCTGACGGGCTAAATCCAGGGGCCTCCAAACTTAGTAAATTTTATAATAAAGGTGGACAAATGTTTGCATGAATCCTTGAAAATATTATATTTAATAAAATCGTGTCTATTTTTCTTATCGCTATTCAGACCCAATAGTCTTAATGATCGTAATATCTGATATTGATAATCTCAATAAGTGAAAGTATTAAACAATATTTTTTTAAATTACAATTTTCGTTCAGATCTGCTAGCCGTATGGAACAGTGTAGGTTTGTGGTGCAAGCGATGGCGGAATGGATTCCTAACGGTGCATAATGTTTTATTTGTCTTTTACACCCAATTTTAGTATACCGGTGTAACAGGCCAGATTAAACCCTCAACCTGAATATACCCGGTGTAACAGGCCAGATTAAACCCCCCGACTTGAATATACCCAGGTATGATCAGACCTAGGCCAAAATATACCCAGGGGGTTAAACTGGCCTAGGCCAAAATATACCCCACCGGGCCTGAATATACCCCTTTGACAACATGAGCATATATAGTAAAAAATTAATGAATGGCTATTTAGAAATTCTATTGGAGTTTTAGCCTTGTCAGAGTTTTCTAATTTCTAATAGAAATTTCCTCATTTCTAATGTAGGAAAGATGTTTAATTTAAAATAAAATAATAATAATAATAAACATTATTTTATTACTACGTGTGAAAGGATGGTAACTTTTTATCTAAATTTACAGTCTACACAAGAAAAGATGAAATCAACGGGTTTTTAAAGATATTTATATGATATTTTTTAATTTTTTTTTTAAAGTTGACTAAATCAAGCAATAAATGATTTGATTATTTAAAATAAAAATAGATTAAATGCGATAGGGACTATAAGCGTAGCTTTTCAAACCCTTGGGAACATTTATTTCATGTCACTCGCGCATTGATCAAATAATTCTGTTTAATTTTTCAAATTGTAACAATATATATATCATTTTAAATCATTGAATTAAATTATGCATGAATGTTGTTTGTTTCTTTCTATTTCTCTCCTCTCACTCATTCGTATTAAATGTTACAAGCAACAATGGTTTAGGCCTTTCTTTATTTAATTTGTTTTTTAAATATTAAAACATATAATGGCGCCTTTTCTTTTTTTAAAAAAAAATGTATCTGAGTATGCGCTGACATCCAAAATAATTTAAAGAATAGGACGATTAAAAGTGTGGGAAACGTCGTTTGACTTCCCCAATGCCACTTGTCTTGTTTCCGAATCTTTATAAGTAGCTTGGTTTGCCTTTGTGGTGTTTCAAAGAAACCTTTGCTCTTCTTCTGCGTTCTCTTAGTCTTTTTGAAGGAGGATTTAGATCATAAGCCCTATATCTGTGATGTAGTGCAATCAGTGCCATTCATTTTTAAATCCTTTATATTAGCTTCACCGTCGTCTCCTCGTCCATCCGTACGGCGGAAAAATAAAAGTAAAAAATGACCCAATTTCCGTCATGCTATCGAGCTGAAATTTTGAACATAGACTCGTGTCACCTAACAATGCATTGTATCATAACTTCAGATGGATCGAATGTATTGTAATTAAATTATACACTTTTACTTTATGTCTACATAAATGTATACAACCCGTCTGTTTACATCCACGAGTTTGCCGAGTTCACTCAGACGTTCGGTGACCACACCCCCACCGTCGCTTGTCCCCCATTTTAGAGCATTTGGGAGTTAAATCACTTTCAGTCTGTAAATTTTTGTTTTGAATGTAATCAATACTTTTATTTCTGTCTCATATATAAAGGATTTATAGTCAAAAACTGTGTTTTAACGTGTTTTTTTTTTACCTCTGTTACTCTTAAAATACTAAGGTCATCCTTCTTGGATTTCGCCTATGTTGGAGTGTCCGCTTTCCATGCATTCATCTATTGTTATGAAGCACGGATTGTGTTCCGCTTAATTTGCACTCAAGAAAACCTCTGACCTCGTCATGGCCTATTATTTTATTTTAAACCAGCCGGAGTTAAACAAGGTTGTGTACTCGCACCAACACTGTTCGCAATATTCTCTGTACTTCTTCGATACGCATTCAAGGATAGCAGTGAGGGAATCTGGTTACACACCAGAGCTGATAGAGGACTTTCAAAACTGCCCGCCTCTGAGCCAAGACCAAAACGACAGATGTCCTAATTCGTGAGCTACTATTTGCGGATGATGCGGCACTAACAGCACACACAGAAACTGGTTTGCAACAACTCTTGTCAACCTTCTCCAATGCCTGCAAATAAGTTGGTCTGCAAATCAGCTTGAAAAAGACAAACATCATGGCGCACAACACCCGACCTCCACCTACCATAAAAATTGATAATGAAAACTTGAAGGTTGTGGACAGCTTCACCTACTTCGGGTCCAAGGTCTCAAATACACTGTCCATTGAAGAAGAAATAAACAGCAGAATTGGCAAGGCAGCTGCCGCAATGGCTACACTAAATAAGCGGGTCTGGCAAAACACCAAGCTAACGGAGAAAACCAAACTGTGTGTCTATCGAGCCTGTGTCATCAGTACACTACTATATGGGAGCGAGACATGGACCACCTATTTTTCCCAAGAGTCCAAGCTTAAAAGCTTCAATTTGAGATGCCTGCGACGTATCCTTAGTATTAAATGGCAAGACAAAGTGCCTAATAGCGAGGTCCTAACGCGTGCCAATACCCAAAGCATGTTCTCAATTCTTAGCGGAAGACGCCTGAGATGGCTAGGACATTTTAAAAGAATGAGCCCCGGCCGCATCCCGAAGGACCTTCTATATGGTGAACTTGCTTCGGGAAAGAGGAAAACAGGTCGCCGAAGCTTGCGTTTTAAAGATGTCTGTCAAAGGGACGTGAAAGCAGCCAAAATACATACAAGTGACTGGGAGTGTAAGGCAGAAGACCGATCTACGTGGCGCACGGTTGTCAAAGAAGGCGTCATAGTAGCCGAGGAGCGAAGAATGGAAGAGGCTGCAAACAGAAGAGCTAGGAGAAAGGCCAAGACATTTGGATGCAATTAACTCGTGTGTAAAAAACTGTGGTAAAGACTGTCACTCAAGGATAGGACTGCACAGCCACTCGAGAAAATGCAACCCAACCAAACGGTGATGCATCATCGTCTCGCGAGACGGAAGGATGCCGAAGAATATTCTGTCCTAGGCCAGATTATATAAGGTTTATTCTGGTCAGGGGTTTAATCTGGCCTGTTACACCGGTAACAGCGGCGTAGCGTGGGTATGTGCCGCCCGGGGCAGAACCAAAATTTTGGGAAGCAGATAAAAAGATGGCTTACCCAACTCACTGTCAAAGATGTGCATCCTATAGATGCCGATTTGGGGAGAGCGCATTCAGTAATCAACTCGTGAATGGTTTTCTTGACAGTGGTGTTATGTTTTAAGATGGGATTCGTAGTTCTTTTTTGGTAGAACTGGGTATCCTCCAGTTGTATTGTATGTTCGTTGAAAAAGGCTCTTTGCCGAAACGTTCGCTGTTTTGTTACGTCCGGTCAGGCTAACCCTTACCTTGTTTACGTCTTTTCCATTTAAAATAAAAATAATAATGTTTTGGTAGAATAAACCATGTAAGTACTCCAAAAACTTTTCCCTGTAGTTTATTTAGTTAAAATCAAATTTAAATCAATTATATATACCAGAACCATATTGTCATATTCGTACACTAATTTAACCCCTTTGTTTTCCACTTCAATAGCAGTGGTATTAGAAGACTTAAGATTCATAAAGGAATTTGAAGCTCTGGCATTTGAAATGTTCACGTTTATAATATAGTTCCTTTATTTTTTTTATTTTTTAATCTTTGCTTTTATTTTATTTTAATAAACTTTTTAAAATGCTTTTCATTTTTGAAGCTAACTAACGATGAATTAGCCCCCCCCCCCTTTTTAAACACAATATGCCGCTCCGAGCTTTGCTTATGTTTCATGTACAATAAGTTTTATAACAGGAGCGACTGTCAAATTTTAAGAGTCATTTAAGCTACCACTACTTCAGTGTTACATTATCATACTACTTAAGTACTTTTCAGTATAGTAGTATTAGTATCAGAAGAATTTATATCCAATAAGAAGTTTGAAGTTTTGATGTTTGAAAAGTTCATAGGCCTTAGGATAGTTCTTTTATTTCTGTTATAAATTTCTTATTTATTTTCTTTTTATTTCGATAAAAAGCTCGACTTTTTAATATTTTTTTCTTAGACACTAATTAAAGACCAGGAATTTGCCGCCCCTGGTAAAGTGCCGCCCGGGGCATTTGCCCCCTTTCACTACGCCACTGACCGGTAATTAATTTGATAAAGCATAAGTAATAGTAAATAAAGGGGGGGGGGAAATGACATGATCACGAGTTGACAGAAAGGGACACACTTGATAAGTAACTTATTTTTATTGAAGAAAATTATTTTATTTTGCATATATTTTAATTCTTTAGGATAGACTTCTGTAAAAATGCAGTGTATGTAGCTATAGAAATATATTGTCATGCAGAGGCGTCACTAGGGTTGGTGTCACCCGGGGCGGTAGCTCAAGGTGTCACCCGGGGCGGTAGCTCATGGTGTCACCCCCTCATGATTTAACCAATAGAAATCCTCCGAGTTTTCTAGTGCCAAATAACGGGAATATATAGAATTTTACGGTCTGGTGTCACCCCCCTGATGGTGTCACCCGGGGCGGCCCGCCCCCTCCGCACCCCCCTAGCGACTCCACTGTTGTCATGTTATAAAATTAATTGTCCAAAAATAAAATGACAATGTGAAGATAAAAATAGGTCATTAGCCTAATAAAATAAATATACACTTTTTACAATAAAGCATTAACAAAATATGTAACTTCATTATTTTTAATTAACATCCCCCCCCCCAAAAAAAAAAAAAAAAATTAAATTACATGCCATCTCATAGCTTTTATGTAGACTGTTTGCACTATTTGCAATAGACATACATGATGTGTTCCAAAATCACATCAAGCTTTACTGCAGCTTAAAACTTAACTTAGGTTATTAAAATAAATTGTGAAAAAGAAAGCTGAATGTTTTTGGAAACAAACAGGAGTGAAGTAAATTTTTTTTTTTTTAAATTTTACATCAGATGTGAATATTTAGATAGTTACATAAAAATATGCATTAAGCATTTTAATAATATATCTAACTAGCTAGAATTTTTAGCTTTATTTTTAAAAGAATTTGTCTATAATATTTAATTTCAATCCAAACAAAAGATTCAAAATTGCATTGCGTTTTACTGATGTTTTAGGCTTTTGACAACGATTTGAATAAGGTAACAAAAATATTGTAAATTAAATATGTTTCTTTTAAGTGGGGTAACTTCTTTGTTTTTAGTTATTAGACCATCACAATTTAATTTTTTTTAAATTTGTAAGAACAAACTAAAAGCACTAAACATATCTACTAAAAAAAATTAAAGTTTCAATAACATTCAAATATTATCCTAAGTGTACAATAGTTATAAAATATTATTAAATAAAATTAGGTACAGCATTACACTAAATGTGAATCTAAAATTCATTTAGCATTTTCATGTTCAAAATTAATATTGAAAATGAAATTGTTCTGATGATAACATTTTACTTGCTAAAATATATAATTTGTGAAATGTAGACTTAAGTTAACTGTTAAAATCAGTATTTTTATAGACTGTCATATTTTGATCAAAAGGCCCCAATACCACTATGTTTCTTTTATAAGTAGAAATTGATATGGAATTTGGAGACTGATGAAAGCTGCATAGGTGTGCTTGAGTCACTGTAAGCATCTTTTCTGCAAAATATAACTGTGTATGCGTTAGATAATTGAAAGCATTGACATGGAAAACAACTAAAATACTAAACATCTTATAAAAATAGTGAAAATGCAAAATCATGTTAATCTGTTAGTAATAAAATATACTTTAAATTCTAGAATATGGAATTAGAAATTCTAGAATATGGAATTAGATATTACCTTTTAATGCAGAATAATTGCTATTTTCCAAAAGGTATTGTTCCAGACTTTTTGTCGTCATATTTTAAGCAAAATTGCCCCAATACCACTGTGTTTTTTATAAGTAGAAATTGATATGATTTTGGAGAATGATGAAAGCTGCATATGAGTGCTTGAGTCACTGTAAGCATCTCTTCTGCAAAATATAACTGCATATGTGTTAGACAAAATCAATGACATGGCAAACAAAATATTTGTGGTGTCTTAATAAACAATTGAAAGTGGAAAAACAGGTTAATGTGTTAGTAATATAATCATACTTTGAATTCTAGAACATGGAATTACATTTTACCTCTTTGTTGCAGAATTTTTGCTATTTTCCAAAGGGTATAGTTCCAGACCTTTTGTCATCATATCCTAAGCAAAAGGCCCAAAATGTGCTAGATAAATATAAGCAATGACATGGCAAACAACTAAAATACTAAACATCTTATAAAAATAGTGAAATCTGTTAGTAATAAAAATATACTTTAAATTCTAGAATATGGAATTTATTATTATTTTTTATGCAGAACTTTTGCTATTTTACAAAAGATATTGTTTTAGACTTTTTACCATATTCTAACCAAAATTGCTTCATACAAAAATCAATCAATAAAATTTATACTTCTTATATGCAGTATGTGTGGTTTAAATTTTTGTCACTCAACACTTTAACATCTTCCCTGGGAAAAAATAATTTAATTTCAAAAGAAAAGTTATAATTATGTAAATGGTTATATTTAAATTTATATGTATATGTGTGTGTATGTGTGTGTGTGTGTGTGCGTGCGTGTGTGTGTGTATCAAAATAAAAAAAATTTCCTGTATAAATATCGTGTGATATTAGATCTAGTTGAGTAGGGCGGAAACAAAAACAGAGTAAACACATTTAATACCCTGAAGGCAGGTTATGTTTTAAAAAAATAAAAAATTATAATCTTAAAATGTGTTTTGAAAATCATTATGAAAAACTAATACTGAAATATCAGGATAATTAAATTGCCGATTCACCAGTTTAAAATCAGCATTTATGATGAACATGTAAAATCTGTGGCTGTGGTGAATACAGCAACAGTTAAAATGAGCTCTTCTGGCTTAAAACCATCAGCCACTGTAGGAGCCTTCTCTGAGGTAAAAGACTTGTCTTCTTGCTTGACTCAAAGTCTAAGGGGGAAAACACAACTTATTTATTTTATAAAATAAACACTAAGCTTGAAGGTCATTTCTAAAAAAATACTTTTCAAAATCAAAATATGAATACTTAAGTTGCAAATTTCACCTATTTAAAAGCAGCATCAGTGATGGTCACGTAAAATCATTAGCTGTGACCGTGGCACAGCGATAGATAAAAATGAGCTCTCCTTAAAGCGAACACCCGTTGGAGAAGCCCGGTACTTAGATGGAAGGCTGATTTTATGGATTACTTTATGGGCCCATGTGAAAAAACACAATGTATGATTTGCATGATAGACGCCAGTCATCAATTATAGTAGAATAGATCCTGAAACTAACCTTGCATTACATTATGTATTATGTAATTTTTATCATTAATGCCTTCTTTAAGAGATGTGTTGTGTTGTTTTGTTGTATTGACATGGTATGAGCGTGTGAGTTCATTGGGTGTAAAACTGAATAGTGTTTAGATTCGTGAATTAGAGGATGACTGGCTTCATGAATGTAAGGTTGACAATGTTACCGGGAGTTGATTAAAGATAGTTGTTACCAAGACCACAAAGAGTCGAGGTCATGTTACTTGACTCGCAAGGTCTATTACATGGTGTCAGAAGTGTACTGACTCCATAATTATTAAATGGCGTCAGAAGTATTGAGACCATATCTTCTACTCTTTCTACCACGAATCAAGATGTATAGATACCTCTTAATCTCTATGTTTTATGCATACAAAATTCGAAGATGAATCCTGACTGAATCGGTATGAATATAAACATACATAGTTCATTCATAAGTTCTCATAGCTATAGACTATAAACATGTGATGATAATCATTGGCACAAGAATATATGAAAGAACAAAAGTAAACTGTAATCTATATATATAAAAATGAAAATATGTCTGTGTGTGTGTGTGTGTGTGTGCTTGTCCGTGGTAACTGACTAAACTATTCATCCGATCGTCATGAAAATTTTTAAGACTGTTGAGTACCCTCACGGAATGGTAACTGGCTACTTTTTTTTCTCAATCTAACACTAAAGGGGCGCCGGGAGCCCCAAAAGTGAATTTTTGCTTATATGAGCTATATAAAAAATAATTTAATCGCTAACTACTTGCTTTTTTTTATTGATCTTAACCAAATTTTGCAATTAAATTCTTGATAGCCATTATTTAAATACCATAGTGCACTAAGTTGCAAATGGCAACTCCTTCGAGGCTGGGAGCCCAAAATACGTGTTTTCTTAAACGTTTACGAATTTTTTCACTATTCAATTATTAAATGTCTTGACAAATAATGATAAATGTATCCATTATTATCCATCTTAAAATAAACAGTTGTTTTGAGCTTTATATCTTGCCCCGAATGGGCCCCTGGGGCCCTTAATGTCGTTTTTTGCCTATATAAGCTATATAAAAATTAGTTTAAG
>MUZC01000359.1:56161-86681 GCA_002072015.1 Radix auricularia | reverse complement strand
TTTTTTAGGGGGGGGTGATTAATGTTTAAGAGATTTTGTCAATTCAATATTTAATCAACGACAAATATATCCATTATCATGCAAATTGAAATGAACATCGTTTTTAACTTTACATCTGGCTTTAAATGAGCCCCATCATGTCTTTCTTTTCTTTAATTAAGTTTATGCGTTAGGTTTTGTGTAAAAGAATTGATCTTAACCAAAATTTGTTAACAAAATCTTGGTAGCCCATATTAAAATGCTATAGGGCACTAAAATTCTAATGTAATTTACTTTTGGGCTGGGGGCCCCGAATGTCTGTTTTTGGTATATGCTTAAGATATATTCCCCATTCAATTTTTAACAATCTATAGGAATATATATGAATGATGAAACTGAATTAAAATGAACAGCTTTTTGAAATTGACATCTTGCGCAGAATGGGCACAGGGGCTTCTAAATGTCGTTTTTTCCTTTATATTACCTTTACAAAAATTAGTGTTAGTTTAAGTTACTAAGAAAATAACGGATCTTGCCAATTTTAGTACATAAAAACTTAAGAGTTTATAAATATTTTCTATAAGTAACTGAACTCTTAATGTCCATTCCCTCGGGCAGGCATACCGAAATGTTTTTGTAATGCGCGTTAATAATTTAATTCCCCAATCAATTTTACACGATATAGAGAAACAAAGCTTGAGTACAATGGCGATTAAAAAAATAATAAATCATCACTTATTTTAGAGCCCGGCCCCTTAATTTCGTTTTTTTTTCTTTATTTTTTTTCAAAGCTATATATATATATATATATAGATTTATTTATCCATTTGCTGGGAAACTTGGACTTTTTTGCACACTTCCGTGTAGGTTTTTGGCATAGTAGTTTTTAAAACAGATCACGCATTGGATTCTTAAATAGTCATTTTTACTGAGATCGTTTTAAGCTTTATATCTTGTCGTGAATGGGCCCTGGGGCTCTTAATGTCTTTTTTTTTTGTCTTATAAAAATTCAAGAGTCTATAAATAATTACTCTAGGAAACTGAACTCTTTATGTTCATTCCTTCGGGTAGGCGGCCCCAAATGTTTTTGTAATGCACGTTAATAATTTAATTCTCCAAAGCAATTTTACACTATATTGAGAAACATAGCTTGAGTACAAAGTAGCACTTATTTTAGAGCCTAGCCCTTTAATGTCGTTTTTTTAAAAGCTTTTAAATTATTATTTTATTTATCTGTTTGCCATGATCTTTGGACTTTTTTTCGCACTTCAGTGTAGGTTTCTGGCATAATTGTTTTTAAAACATATCACTCATAGGATTCTTAAATTGTCATTTTTACTGAGATCGTTGCAACGCACGACCGGGTCTGCTAGTCCTGAAATAAAATCTCATCTGTTTGAGACCAAGATCTAACATAAATCATATATATATAATAAATTAGCTAATTTAACTAACTATTAATATTAATTAGCTTGCAGCTTTATTCGTAGATTAAACTTTTTTTTATATATATAAAGTAAAAGTATTTAAAATGACGCTTTATTAAAAAGCATATGCTTACTTTAACTTTAACCATAAATGCAGACGAATTTATTCCCAACTTCCTCCAACGCAAGCTGGTAACCAAATGGCAAATGACACAGAAATAACACAGACGTGAACAAAACTCACTATCCCCACAAGTTGAAGACAAAACTTTCCACTCAATAAAGTCAGTCAGTCAACACACATTGAATGTTCCATTTAAAATTTGGCGCGTGTCCCTGAGTCCCTACTGTGTAGGAGTCTTTATTCAAGTACATGGGGAGGTGGTGAAGGGGAGGGGGCGCAGACTGTTCTGTGTAATGTCGTTATGTCTTGTAGTTTGGATGTGCATTTTTTAATTAGAATGCATTGATTATTATTACATGTGTATCATTATTTTGAAGAAAAGCGCTTTGAGCCTAGTTTCTTGCTGGGGTACTGCGCTATATCAACTATCATATTATGGTTTATATATTAAATAAGAGACAAGATTAATGGGGGAATCATCGATTCCATTTTTACATTCCATTCGTAGCTGTCCTTATGCCATTTTTATTTTCAAAGTTTGTATAATTGGTCTGAATTGTATGCCAAATTAAATAATTAAACTCCAGTTATTTTTTGGAAAATAAAAACGTTTAAAAAGAAATAAATTAAATGTAGAACGCCTCAAACTTCAGAGGCTTAGCTTTGATATTTGGCGCTCGGGAAAAAAAACACTATAATATGCACTCCTACACGTTAAATTCGTGGCCTGCGCTCGTTACACCTTGGCGGTGTCCAGGGGCGTCACTAGGGTTGGTGTTACACAGTGCGGTAGCTCATGGTGTCACCCCTTCACAAATTACCCCACATAGCTCCGCCGAGTCTGCCATTGCCTAATCAGAGGAACATACAGTATTTACTGTTGGTGTCACTCATTGACTGATAAGCTTAAGAATATGTGCCAGAGCCCATAATTTCACAAGTATACGCTCAAACTTCCGACAACAGCAATGACAACTTTGAGAAATTCTATAAGGAAATAGAACGAGTCACCAAGAATAGACCAAGGAAAGACATACAAATAATAATGCGTGACTGGACCGCGAAGGTTGGCCCTGACGCGTACCTACAATGGCCGGGCACAATTGGAAGATTCGGTTTGGGTGAAAGAAATGATATAGGAATGAGACTACTAGAATTCGCACAAAATCGTTGCTTGACCATCGCTCATACCCTGCATCCACACAAGCAATCAAGAACCATCACCTGGAAATCACCGGGAGGCCTAATTAAGAATCAAATTGATTGCATACTTGTGTAGAGGCGTTACAAATTGAAATCTAGTATCAATAAAGCAAAAATAAGGTCTTTCCCTGGTGCAGATATAGGACGTGACCATAATCTTGTCTTAACTAGACTTAAGCTGAACTGAAATTAAATAGAGGAAAAAGAAATCAACGCATTCGTTTTGATTAGGACAAACTAAAAGACCCGGAAATTGTGGAGACATTCCTTGCCAAGGGTAGTGGCAAGTTTGCAGCATTGCATGGCTACTATCGACCACAATGTAGAAGCCTTGGCTAACAACTTGAAAGAAATTTTAACTTCAGTTGCAGAAGAAGTCATAGGTAGGCAACAAAGCAAGAAACAGCATTTGGTCACAAACAAGATTCCTGATTTATGAGATGAAAGAAGAATGTTAAAGAAGAACAAAAATTCTAATCAGCTTACAACAGACAAAATACAGGTTAATTAATACAAAGATCAGGAAGGAGATGCGGCACAGTGGAAGATACCATAGCTGCTAGTAATACTAAGAACGCGTATGAGACATTTAAAAAATCTCACAAAACGCTTACGGTGACAGCTTCGATACTTGAAGACAAAAAAAGCAACCCCCTTCATGATAACATAGCACAGTGGTTCTTAACCTTTTTGGAAGTACCGAACCCCACCAGTTTCATATGCACATTCACCGAACCCTTCATTATTAGTAGTAATATAGATGCCTTGAGTCGGGTGCTGTCTTGACCTCCCTCCGCCGAACCCCGGCGACTGACTCACCGAACCCCTATGGTTCGATCGAACCCACGTTAAGAACCACTGACATAGCAGTACTAAGACGGTGGGCAAAATATTGCACCGACCTGTACAACTGTAGAATCAATCCAGATAGCAACATACTACAGGAGCAACAGAACAGAGAGATAATGATCCACCAGTGCTTTTGAGTGAAGTTGAAGAGGCAGTATGGAACTGAAAAGGGGGTAAGTCGCCTGAAGTTGACAATATCCCTGATGAATTGCAGAAACTTGGAGGAGCAGAAGTAACGAAATCCCTAACAAAACTGTGCCAGAAAATACTCTAAAATAAGGTATGGCCCAAGAATTGGATGCAGTCACTAATCATACCATTACTTAAGAAATGCAATATGAAACAATGCCAAAATTATAGAACAGTCAGCCTCATCAGTCACCCTAGAAAAGTAACTCTAAAAATTATTCTCAGCAGGTTAAAAACAATATCCGAGTAATTACTGGCAGAAGAACAGGCAGGTTTCAAACTAGGCAACTTTTAAGATCTAGGATCTTCAATTGAATTAATAAAAACTTTGATTATCGATGTTTTAATGCTTTTATAGACTAACAATTAATAGAAGTTATTTTTCCCTATTATTTTAACTCTATTCATTTCTCTTATATAGAATGCGTACGTTTATGCACGTGGTATTTTTAGACAAGTTATTTTTTAAATTTCTTTATATTTTTATTTGTTTTGATTAATTCTAACGTATTATTGAATAAAAATAAATAAAATACTAAAAAAATAAAAATTTGTTATGATTTTGATATTATTTTTAAATTCGAAACGACCGGACGTGATTCGCCGAGTAACGCTAAGCTTAGCCATTTTGTGTAGGACGAAAACCGACGTGGCTGCTAGAAATATTTTAAAATATTGATATTATCGGTGAATTTATTGACAAATTTCTATTTAAATGTTATGGAGAGTGCTTGGAAACTAGAATTAAGTTATTTTGATTAGAATTTTGAAGAAAATCATATTTTGCAACCTATCGGAAAAGCAACTATAACAAAGGTTAGTTTTCGAGTGTTTCATCTTTCACAGATTTTCGAGTTTTTTAAAATTTTAATAAAGTTATCAATCTAAGTTTTTGTTCTTAGTTATCCAGAAATAAATAAACACCAATTAAAGTGCATTAAGAGAAATTACATAATGTTATATCATGTATTTATTTTACTATATTAATAATTTCATAACTAGTTATTCTTAACAACGGTTGCTAAGTAATGTAAACAAAGGAAAGTTTTCTGACTTCTGTTAAATATTAGATACTAAAGAAAAAATGCTGCATGCCATTATAGTCCTAATGGCTTTACACAATATTGAATATTTTGAAAAGTTACAAATTGGGTAGTTTTTTTTTTTAATTTATATTTATTTTTCAACTATGCCAAAGCCTATTTTTAAATAAATAATATGACATCATTGCATAGTCAACTCATTTCTTTTTGTTATATTCCCAGGGCAAACTCTTATGCTGTTCATGATGATGCCCCCCAGTCTCTATTCCAAACTTTCTCCCTGCCAGAAAGAAAGCCAGACTACATATCTGGGAAGAAATTCAACTGGAGAAATAGTGAGTGTGAGGCAGTTTCTACATCCACAAGATTTCAATGAATTGCTTTTTTACCTTGGATTTGGTTGAAACATTTGTCAACTATACCAACTAATATTCTTCAAACCTGGTACCTACTAAGCCATTTATCCACTGTCATCAATGGTTTATTTGATGGTTCAGCTGAGAAGTTCTACACATTTCTTGGACACCAAATGTATATGTGAATAATACATATATCCAGTATTCAAAAATATTAGTCGACTTCAAATTTGTCAAAACACAAGGCTATCATGTGTTTTTAAAAATACTCTTCAAACTGGATACAAGTTGCTAAAATACTTTTTGGTCATAGGAATATGTGCAGGTGGAACAAATTCTTAAAAATGGAAATGTTTTCCAAATGAACTTGAGGGACATAAATATCTAAGAAAAGAAATCAAAGCGAGATGATATGAGATGGATATCGGCTGTACAAATTCAACATTTAAGTGGAGAGATAATAAACACAGCCTCTCTTGTTTCCAATTAAATCTCATTGAATGGATTTTAATTTGTTAACAGAAGAACATAAGTTTAGTGAGTTTTAGACCATTGCTTGTGAGACAACCAGATATATATAAAAGTAATAAAAGCATATAATAACTTTATGTGCAATTTTGATTACAGTGACCAGCTTAAACATAAATGCAACACCCTAAATGAATGGCCTAAGAAAAATACAAAGGTATTATAAAACACTTTTCTTCCATTTGATTGAAATTACTAGGATGAAAGTTGTATTCTCTTCCATGGTGGAGTAAAGAAAATCCTATAAAAAAGGAGTTGATTCGCCGCCCAACCGTTACCTCCAGATACATTTCACAGAGCACTAGGTGGATTGCAACATGTTGATATTACTCCAATTTCTTTAAATGCTAATACTAAAGCAAACACACATGTACACAACTGTGCAGATTAAAAATATTAAATAGAAATTGTGAACTGTGTGCTAAATCTTGAGGGAAGATAAAATAGAAATTTCAGATGTGACACTTACCTTACTTTATTTAAATAAGACAAGAAAATTTCATGTGGATTATCAGTTATAATTGTGTGCATTCATATTTATGTTGGAGAAAAATTATTGCCAATTTTTATTGTGGTAATGTGAATTTTTAAAGGGAATCTTTGAAGGTAAGGCATTTTTCAAAATTATTTCCCCTTTTTATATACTTAACAAAAAAAATTGTAAAAAAATCATTTGTAGTTATAATTACTTAATTTTTTCAGGAAAGATACAAATATGAATTTACTTTCCTTGCAAAGTAAAATTATTTTTTTTTTTTTTAAACTGTATTTTTTTCTTTATTTGGATCTGATGAAAAAAAAATTTTAAATTATTTTTTAACAATAGGGTCATGTAATTTATTTTTCAAATTCAAAATACTTAATCAAATGTTGACAAACTATTAATTTTCAAATACCTCATTCATTTTCCTACAAATTAATCTATTACATGATTAACTTTGGACCTCAAGTTTTAATGTTATTGAGCTTTTTGTAGGGTCATTAAAAATTTGACAAAAAAGGGAGAAAATCAAGGAATGTAAAGAATGTAAAGAGTTAATACAAGACACGATCCACTGCGTGTAGCAAACGTCACTAACTTGTTTATAAATACTGCGAAGAACGGGCGGTTGGGGGGGGGACTCACAAAAAAAAACAGCACGGAGAAATGAGAACAACGCCAAAGGCATTCTTGGTCTCGAGTCATGTTCCCTTCGCTGCAGCATCCTCGCTTGCCAACTATAAAAAATTGCTTACTAGACCATAGGGAGAGTCATTCGTGTTTTCTTGCTGGAGTGGTCTTGTGCTTGTCCTAATTTCTGGCGAATTATAAATATGTTAGGGCTGGTGCTGATTTTTTAAAATATGTTCGATTAATCGGGGCATTAATCGATTAAATTCGATTAATTATATTTTTATAATGCACATATAGATCACGTGAAGTTGCAATTCATTATTGCCGCGAAATCGGTTAAGTCGCAATAATTCCATGGCTCCCAAATTTAGTACATAACACTGCAAATTCGTTCTGCTTTGCAATAAATGAGGAAGTAAAACATTTTTATTTATGTATGCACGTCTAAATAAATAATAATAATAATAATAATACGAGGGAAAAGTATTTAAGAATTTTTTTAAAATTTATAAATTATTAATAAATTGGAGGGGGGGGGGAATCAATAATTTCTTAAATTTTAATAGAATTTGAATTGATCAAATAAGTTTTAATCGATTAAAAGTTTTAATGGAATATTTCCGCAGCCCTAATATATAATACAGATATGTAGAGTTGCAAAGTTTTGCATCGGCCATAATATACCCATCCAGGCCAGAATATACTCCTTTCACATTATAATATATAGTAAACAATGAATGAATTACTTTTTAGACATTTTATTAGAGCTTTGACCAGTCAGAGAAATGGAACTCTTTTCTTACGTATGAAAGATGTTTTTTTAACAATAAAATAACAATAATAAAATAGTTGCTTTTAAAAATACGATGGCTGATAGAACGATAACTTTTTATCTAAGGTTACAGTCTACACCAGTAAAGATGGAACCAGTGGTTTTTTTTTTGGTTTTTTTTTTTTTTTTAAATTTAAAGTTGACTAATTCAAGCAATACATGAGTAGATTTTGTCTTCAAAAAGTAATTTAAGCGTGATAGGGACTATAGATGTCGCATTTCAAACACATGCGAACATTTATTTCTTGTAACTTGCTTATTAAGCATATCATTATCAGTGGCGTAGTTAGGGGGGAAGGGGGGGCAAATGCCCCTGGCGGCATTTGGCTAGGGGTGGCAAATTCCTAATCGTTAATTAGTTTCAACAAGGAAAAATTTTAAATACGTTTAGTTTTTATCGAAATAAAAGAACAGCAAAATTTAGAATATTAAAAGAAATAGAGGAACTATCCTAAAGTATATGAAAGTTCAAAGTTTGGATGGGAGTGTGAAGCAGAAGACTGCCCTACAAAATGCACAGTTGTCAAAGAGAACTTAAAAGTAGCCAAAGAGTGTAGGGTGGAAGAGGCTATAGACAGAAGAGCTATGAGAAAGGCCAAAACATTTGCAAGCAAAGAATTCCTTTGCACCATCGTGTAGCGAGTCGGAAGGATGCTGATAAAGATGATATCAAGAATCATCGTTGCATTCATCATAAGGGCTCGAAGATGCAATCCTGGTGGGTTGGTCCCTACCTCGTGGTATAGTCATTAACAAGGGAAGAGTTAAGCTAAAGAATATATCGACTGATAAAATACTCACAAACACCTACAATTTCAGTAAGGGGCCGTCCATAAAGTACGTCACGCTCCAGAGGGGGGAGGGGTGTAAGAAAATGTGACAGTTTGTGACATGGGGAGGGGTGTATCCGTCCAAGTGTGACGTCACGGTGTTTTATGTTAAATTTTAATTATTTTGTTAATAGAAAAAATATTTTTGTACAAAAGTGTGACGAACTTTAGGGGGGGGGGTGTCCGAAATGTGTGACAAGGGGGAGGGGGGAGTTAAAAATTGTCAAAAAGAGCGTGTCGCACTTCATGGACGGCCCCTAACCTAAAAGTTTACAGCAATAAACAGGGCTCTTAACCCAATCAGTACTCCGATGTTCTTGTTAAAGGTACAACAAAAGGAACAAGAGAGCACCGATGAAGAAACTGACATAATAGTGATGCAAGCTGTCTCAAAACCAATGCAGATACAAACATTTCAAGAATTCTAATACACATGCAATACTAGACATAAAACAATGATAAGATTAGGACGTAATAATCATCTGTATAGAAGGAGTGTCTTTAAATGTTAAGATATGATACGGGTAAGGAATCCTAAGTGTTCGCACGCGTTTAAAAAACAACAAACATAACGACTCTTAAATTTTTGTTTTAAAATAATCCTGAAGTGCTTGATTAAGTTAATGTTAAATTAAAAAAAAAAGAAAAACGCTGATTCCAATATATTTGCACAGACTGTAACTTTCGATCTTGAATTTATCGAAATTATGTAAGATTTCATATTTTAAAACGAGACAACGACATAATTTTTTTCAAATTAAATGTAATTCTCCTTTCATTCATCGTAAAATATTTTATAATTATTATTTTATTTTAATTAAAACAATTTTGCTACTTAAGAAAAGAGTTTGATTTGTCTGACAGAACTAAAACATGAAGAGAAAGTCTACAAATTTGATTCATCAATCTTTTACTATATATTCCCATGTTGTCAAAGGGGTATATTCTGGTCTGAGGGGGTTTAATCTGGCCTGTTACACCGGCAAACACTTCAGTTATTTCTTCGTGTTCGTTTTTTTTTTCTCTAATAAATTTTCGACTGAGAAGGAACCAATTGACAATTTAATTGCAGTCTTATATTAGCTGCAAGCAATCACTTACTTAAAGGGACGCTGGCTGGATAGAGCTCCCGTTTGAATTGCAGCCAGGGGCCCCGTGCAGTCTTAATCCGCCCCTGATTACACCCGCTCATCACTTGAGCCAAATAATGTCAATACACATATCTGTTTGCGTAGTTGGTTAAAAGATATCATATAAATAGAACATTCCAGTGTTGTTTCAGTTATTGACAAGTACATTTAATAAATGTTACTTATGACACCATAAATTTCATTTTTTTTTTTGCTTTAATCGAAATTAAATTTGAAATTTTTCAAAAGTTAACGAATAAATTTTAATTAATCGTTAACAGCCCTACTTTTTACCTTCACCTTGATATCAATGCTTCCAGTATTTCTGAATTTGACATTTCAACAACAGCATTTTAAAAAAATAATAGTTTTTAAATAAAAAATGTCAACGTTATAATATTGACCGATTTTAACGAGCCAAAGTATAATTAAATAGCCAAAATTTAGACTTACTAAAAAATAAAGAGTTAACCAATTTGCGGCGTTTTACCATTGCCCATTCCATTTTTTACGATTCGACAAAAGGCGATTTCTTTTCTATACATTTATTTATGATAAGAAGCAAAATAGTAATCATGAATGACTTTTTAAATGACAACAGCTGATACAAATCATACAATGAAATGCTACAAATTAAAGACATGCCACTGGTCGTGTGTAGTCTATTTTTCATTGCTAATGCAGGGCTGGTTTTATTGATTGCGGGGTCATGCGAAACGTATTGCACGGGGCCTAGTTTTGGTAGGCATAAGGAATTAATGAGGGTAATAAGCGCGGCCGCAAAGGTTTTTTTAAACATTTATCTTAGATATACAGACGCTCCTTCTATGCAGAAGATAATTGCGTCCACAGACCATGAGAGATGATCTGTTGGCAAGTGATGCAGCGGTCACAGTTCCACGCATTACCCCAGCCGCCTAACTATTGTCTAGTTAGGTACCCATTCAGAGCTAGATGACTCGGGGACTCCTCAGGCCCCGTGAACAAATCCTCGCCTTCGCGTGGATTCGAACTCGTGACCATCGGTATGACAGTCGAGCGCGCTACCTCTCGACCACCACGTCCCAAGGTTGCAATGGCCTAAGACCGGCCCTGACCGGCAGCGTCAATCATGATAAGAAGCTAATTTGGAATTATTGCTTAATAGCTTAAAGGTCATGTTTTCGTTCCCCTCACACTCACATATCGTCGCCCCCCCCCCCCCCCGACGCCGCTATTTTGTCCCATTCTTTTGCGTCTGTTTTCCCCCCTTTACTCTAAAAACATCTTTGCTGCTCTTGGTCTAAAATTTACAGGCATGGTAAACTTTTCTACAAAAGTCATCTCGTTGCTCATTTTTATTGGTTGAGGAGGGCTTTTACCAAAATTATTGTAGTTTGGTTGCACTTTAGTAGGCTTAAATATACCCAGTTCAATAACCTTTTTGCAAGGTATGAAAGTAATTAAATATTTAAATATACTTTGCAGCTTACATTCTAGACAATAAAATAGTAACTTAATTTCACAGCAAATGTCGTAAAATTGATCTGGTATGTCAGTTTCTAGGACACAGTGGCGTAGCTAGTGTGTGTGTGGGGGGGGGGGTCCAAAATCGAAAGTCCCCTCAAGTGGGGCCCCCAAAGTAGTGTCAGTACATTTTTTTTACATAAAATATTACACCTCCGCAATGTATGCAGGGCCCCAAAAAGAGGCCAAGCCCCCAAATCCCTACACATCCCTAGCTACGCCACTGCTATGAAAAGGGCCCAGGGGTGAGCAGTGGTACAGGATTCTCATGCCAATACAACAATACAATCTCTAACACCCCACATAGAAGTGACTTAGATTTCTATAATAAGAAGCGAGTAGGCAAATAATATACTGAAATCAAATGGCCTATTTCCGATTTCTAGGATATCTTTTTGATCTCTTAAGCACTATAATATACAGAATTAATCGATTTAAATTCCTATGATTATGTTAATGTATTTTTTTTTAATTTATTAATTTTTTAATATTTTATTTTATATCGTAATTATTATTATTATTATTGTTTTTTTTTTTAATTTTCCATTTCGTCAAGTGATATATGTTTCTTTAATTTAAAAAAATATATATATATATTTAAAGAAGTAATGGGAAAACCATGTTTTTCAACTTATTTCCCTTTACTTGATTGTTAGCTCCAAACCACTCCATAATTTACTTTTGCATAATCGATTTCCTTTTACTTTTATAGAGGATTGGTCTAATTTTTTGATAATAAAAGATTGCTAACTTTAGAAATTGATAAAGGAGGCGATGTTATTTCAATGTTATAAATATTTCATAAGGCAATAACTCCTGATGCCCGCAGATAAGTTGAAGGCCCTCAAAATTTTGAATTGAAAACGATGAATGTATTGTCAGAAATGAGTTGCCAGTTTTCTATAGGATCAGATAATTACACAAAAATCAATCTGCTTTTGTAATTTCATTGGTCCTGGCATCAGAGTTTTTTGCTGGAATCTTAAAATGTTTTTCAGATTTGTAATATATTTTGTTTTCTATTTCCTTCATACAGTAGGTATTGTCAACTATTGTCAACTAGCAGATATAGTTGACAAGGTAGAGTTTTATCATTTAATGTAGTTTAAATAAAATGACCTGTCTCAAATTAGAGGTATAAAGGCAGTATAGTGTAGAATTATTTAAGAAAAATTACTAAGAAAAATTACTAACGAGTATGTGAATGGCTGAACAGTACAAGATTTAAGACGTGAAAAGAAAAACAAAATTCTCAGAATTTCTACAATAATATCTTTAAATAATTTTTTTTCAATATTTGTAACACTTTTTGTTATAGCATTTCAAAATAATAGTTTAAAGGAATATTTACAAGTGCACAAAAAGTCATTACAGACAATACAACTGTACAACATTGGAGCAAATTAAGAACCTGTTCTTTTTTTCCTTAGGTGTTTAATGTTTCAACAACTCATTTTATTGTTTTTCACCTTAATGGGTCACTGCTGCGTAGCCTAATTTGACAAAGAGGTGACAAGGAGAGGTTCCAAACTTTCAAGTATAATTTAGAGGGCAGGGAAACAAACAATCAGGATTTAATACATCTCTTATAACACCTATTCCAAAGCAATTTTAAAAATATATATATATATATTCAACATGTTGATGGTGGCAAATAAAACAATAGATGTTAAATAAAAATTATGAAATTTTGTTTTGAAAGTGTTAACAAAAGCTTTCTTCAAACTTTATTTTTCTTGAACTTGTCCAAATATAAATATTTTATGGGGTCTTTATGAAAGTTTTTAATGAAAATGTCATGGCTCCATTTTATTTTCCAGTCAAAGGAAGAAATTAAAAATAAGACACCATTACTTTCACACCCCAAAAATTACATATTTAATCATACATAGAAATTGATAGAATAAAGTAATTTTAAAAATACAGCAATTCAAGATATGACTCGTGGAGAGGTTCATTCATTAGTAGAAATGATAGCTCTAACATTTGAAAAATACAAGGTTACATTTTGTTGGTAACATGATGGTGTTCATAATGCAAGAAACATCACGTTGGCCAGAGCGACAAATACATGTCAAATAAATTACATAAATACAAAGTTTCAAACAATTTTGGATTAAATAGATGCAACACTGTGCAATAAAATTGTATTTGTACAAAAGTAAATGTAAATAAGAAAAAGACCCAACAAATGTGCTCATAGATTTATAGAAGGGCCAAACAAATATATGTTGTATGGATAAAAGACAATATTTATAATAATAATAATATTTTAACAATGTATTCGTATTAGCAAATAAAATAAGTTCTATCCCTTAACGTGTTTGCATTTTTTTTCTGAACTCACGTACACATTAATAAGCAATATTCTTTTATTTTAGTAGATTAGTTGAGCATTGTATTAATTGTAACAGGTTCATTGATTTTGACAACTACAAACAACAATAAAAATGCTTTGGTTAAATTTCTAAAAATTTAACTTTTTCTACATACTAAACATGAATTGTTATTTTTTTCACATAAAATCCCATTACACTGGTCAATAAATAAGTGCATAATATTTAAAAAATAAAATAAAAAACATAAATACACAATATAATCTTGTGAAGAAGTTTCAAACAATGATCACAAAATTCATATTATTTAGATTTTAGTGAAAAACAAAAACATATCAAAAATAAAAAATTAAAGACAAAAAAATGTAGAGTATTAAGCATATTAAGTGTTTCTTGTTTATAATTATTTATTTTATCTGGTCATACATTCTTTTTTTTTTTACAAAGTTCATTTTCTTTCTTCAAAATATTATCACTTGAAAACTTTTTCAAACTTTTAAAATCTTCAAATATTATTAATTATTAAAAGTAGTATATATTTTCTTACTTATAGACCTATAGTTTTAGAGAAACTTAATATGTCTTTTATTAGCTTGGTCCTATAAATTACTCCAACTCTCTTTTATTTTACTCAGACATTTCACGTAGCCACAGCTGTAAGGTGTAATTGAGCTAAATTTCAAATAGATGTGTTACCCTGATATTCTCGAACTGATGAGTGTTATTACTAATGGAAGTTAAAAAGCTTAACTTTGCATCTCTGGTTAAAGTAAATATGAAGTGAAAGTCTAGTTAAGTTTTTTTAAAATTTATTTTCTATAAATTTGCATGAACGATTTCTAAGATTTTTCTTTAAACAATACAAGATATTTAAAATAGAGATGGGTTTTAGTAAAATGTAAATTTTCAATTAAATCCCAAAAAATCAATATAAATTTATAATGAGCTTTAAAACTGAACAATTAAAATGTAAAAACACATTCATAAACTTATAAAAATATGTTTTAAATATGTTTGTATGGTTTGTATAAAAAAATAACAACTGCCTATAATTTTAAAAATGATTATAATCTTATGTTATCATCAATTTAAGGTTACATATCATTTAATGTCATTAAAAGTCTATAATATGGCACAAAAATTTGTCTAAAATAATATTTCTAAGTGAGCACATGATTTTGAGACTTTTGGAATGGTACAGTATAATGAGGTAAATTCTGTTTGGTCCTTTGGAAAGTCAAGCAGTAAGAGATAGAGACAGTTAAGCCTAAAGGAACAGTGTGCTTACAGATCAACTAAAAAGTTATGTTAAAAAAAATATGACACCCATGAATTCATCTCAACATTGTCTTATAGAAAAAAGGCAAAGTATTTTATCCTTAAAATGAGTATTTTATAATTAAAAAAAAGAAAAAAAAGAAACTACATGTACTTCATAAAAAAGGGATTAAGCATTTTTTCTAATTTTTTGTTTAAAAAAATTATATTATACAAAAATTAATATGTATATAAATGCCCACATTTCATGATATACCAAAAGCTAAGAAAAATATTTAATTTAAAATATCAACTACATTTTTTGTGAGGAAACAATAGTCCAAGATATTATTTAAGAGTCTAAAAAATAGATTTACATCACTTTGTAAAATAATACCAAAGAATAAATAGTGGTAAAAGACCAAAATATCAATGAGAAATTTAGTTTTCAAATTTTGGGGACTGTATAAACTCTCATATATTGTAAAAGTAAATATTCTCTGAAAATTACAATTAAATAATGTAATCGTTTTGTTGAAAAATAAATAGATATATTTCAAACAAAAACGTTACTAAGTGATTTATGCAGAAATTAAAAATTATTGGTGTTCTTTAATCTTGATTGAACATGGTCACAGAAAAATCAATAATTATTTTAAAAATTTAATGAAATAATTGAAAATGCAATTTTATATGACTTCATGGGATAACTTTTTACATTACAAGAACAAAGAAATCGTTCTAGAGGTTAATACACTATTTTCAATGAATGCTGCACACACGTTCAATGGTATCTTAATTCAAAAACAAAAATATTATCCAAATTTTCTTTTAACTCTCTATTTGTTTTTAGTGTGTCACTCAAATTTCAAATTAAAATATTGATAAAAACGAAACATTTTTAATTAAATTTCTAGGAAATGTTAAAAAAAAAATTTTTCATATTTTTCTCATAGACATACTGTCTTTGCAGTATTTTTTATGTGTTGGCAGAATATGGATGAATAAAACACAACATTTTAAAAATAAAATCTTAAAAAACAATCTCAAAAAAATTGAAGACGCTTGAGTAGTCTACCTTCAATTTTTTAAAAGTATTTCATCATATGTAGATTATTAAAGTTTAATAAAATACTAAGATTAGCGTTGAAAAGCATAAGACCTTTAGGATTTGATTACATGCAAACAAATAAGAATTCTGTTTCAATTTGTTAGTAAAATTTAAAAAAAAAACAGTGCAAATCAATCTGTCTTCATTTAAAATGTTTTTAAAAAAAGCATGATGCACAATTAACTTAAAGTTCAGTAGAGTCGCTGAATAAGAAAGTGTATTTATGTGCAGATAACACAGCAAAAAACACAGAATAGTTCTTTTACCCAAATCTCAATGACTTTTTCTATAATTATTTTAGTATTGCAAAGATACTTTAGAAATGAGTTAAAACATTTTTTTAAAAATAAAATATAGAACTGATCTATGATTAATTCATGAAATTAATCTTCTGTATTAATCATGTATTTTAATCTCAATCAGGACAGAATCTTGCCTGATATACTAGTAAAAAATGCTCAATAGCTTAAAAATCTATTATGTAAAATTTACACTAAAAAACGTCAAAAACGTAACACATTTTTATAAACTTACCTCTTTCTGGAATTTTTATAGCAAATACAAAGATTCACTATGTCAATAGATGAATCTGATTAACAGACTGAAGGTTAATAGACTTTAAAGGGTGTAAATAGAAAATTAGTGAAAAAATATGTAATAAATATTACACGTATATACAAAGATTTTCAAAAATAAAAAAATGAGCATGATTTGATAAATGCAAAAAGGGAAATAACTACTGCACTGAGTTATTAGTTGTTTTTCTTTAAAAATACAGTCCAGGATGGGAAGCAAAATCTTCAATTTGGTTTGAGTAAGCTCCCAAAACAGCAACAAAAAATACACATTATTCCAGAACCCTTTTAAATGGACAGCAACATAGTCCAATCTCCCTAGCCACACATTATATAGTCACAAGAGGTTCACATTTAGATTAAAACTAGAAGAATCCAGTCATGATAAACTTGAATATACCCAGAATTTTTGGAATAATTGTCATTCTGTTAATCCATTCTGAAAAGACATTTTGATAAAAACACAGCTTAAATAATATGTAACAAATTCTTGCCATCCAGGAAGAATTTTTGTTTTGAGTTAATCTTTTATGTTCCAAGCACTTTTCATCAATTTTGTTCGTGAACATTCACATTTGTTTGTAAATTACACAACCATTTAACAAAAATCTTAGAAAAATTAGCAATGTAATGTAACAACCATTCATGCATTTCCCTTATTTAATTTTTATTTTTGTCATTGAAACTTGTTAATAACATGAAGTGTATCAACATAAAGTTGATCTGCGACCAGCGCTGCATGAAGGTAAGATATCACTACTTGGATCATTGGAATCATCACCAACAAGTTAAATTGTATCACAAAGCTTGGCCATGGCAGGTGGCAAGGTTAGATAATGAGTGAGTAAAATCCAAACAAAGTATCTTTTTTTATTCAGTGGTCAGATTTCAGTGAACTACCCTCAGGATGGTGTTGATATCACTGAAAGCCTTGACTGCTTTGGTTCAATTTCCAGTGAAGCTTTATAGGTTTGATCCTCATCGAGAAGTCGACTTGGATCAAGCAAGTAGCTGGTTACCTGATATAATACATAATTAATATATAAGTAATCTTTTTTTCATTGTCTCTCTTTAAGTTTCACATTATCATGACAAAATTTAAAAGCAAAATGTTGAAAAAAATATGAGGATATTAAGACATTCAAATAACAAAGCTATCATATCATTACTTTGCAGCAAAAATTAAGAATACTTTATGCTTACCCGTGGATGATGTTCAATCTTGTATGAAGTTTGTTGAAATAAACGAATTTCACGAATAACATGAGCAATCTGTAAATGTATAGATATTGTAAAATAAAATTTCAAAACTTTCATTTGTAGATAGGGGTATATGAATGCAATTTTTTTTCTTCTTATCAATAGCTAACAATTGTTTCTTTCAAATTAAAGTATAAAGAATTGCGCCTTACCATTCTCATTTTAGAGAAGTTAACAAGGCCATCCTCAGTAATATTTGGAGTGCCTTCTTCGATGAATGAGAGATCAGTGAGGTACATACCAAGGTATGGAATGCAAGGAGGGTCACATCTGAAGTAATATTAGATAAAATTGTGTGTTTAAAAAGTGTATCTTTCTGAATAGACTTTAACATCTAGCTGCATAAAATAATTAGAGTAAGAACAATAGTTAGATAAATAGAATTTTAAACATAAATTTAGCTAAAGTAAGGAGTCTTAAAGAATAATTCAATACTAAACAATCACATTTCTCAATGTGTTATGTGTATCTGCTACATTTTCAAGTATTTCAATTAAATTTTATTACCTATGTAATGCATCCCTCATATTTTTAAAACGACCTTCAGAGGAAACCAAATTCTGTAGTCTATCAATCATTTGCTTTGTCTGAAATGAGCAACAGTGGATGTACTTAAAGGCAACAAAAACAATTAAAAGTAATCATACTTATATGCATTCAGAAAAGACAAGTCAATATTTATGATTATGAGATCACTAATAATACCAGAAAAATGGAGTAACCTTCTTTTAATTAGTTCTAGTGGAGTCTGACTCATTATTTTCTCAACTGATTGGATCTTTTTACTAAAGGCCGTCAATAAATGACATCAGACAAACAGTGCTGAGCAGAGGTCACACATGATGTGTGATGAGGGGGAGGGGGTGTTTAAGAAATGTGACATCACATCAAAAACATGCAACTTTAAATAGAAGTTCGACTTACATATTTGATTGCTTGCAATTTATTTAAATGACTTCACAGGTGTTATGATATTAGAGTACAGAGTAACACAAAACACATATTTAAATGACATAAAATTTATATTTCAATATGCTAATTTTCAATTAGAAAATAGGGCTCTCAGGGGAGGGGTCAAAACTTTGTGGCATCTAATTTCAGGGGGTTTAAGTTTTTGTTACATTGTGATGGGAAGTGGGGGTATAAAAAAACTGACAAAATCTTGTGACATCATTTATGGACCGCCTCTAATTCTCCTTAACATTTAAATTGACTTGGCGTGGTAATCCATGCCTAGCCTTTATTACTAAAGTGCGGTAAAGTGCGCCTCAACAGAACTCTCTGTAAAAAACAAAATTGCAGAAAGTAAAAACTCTTCAGTGTGTGATAGAAGATGTATTCGATTTCTGTCTATGGCGGCCCTTTCCCTCGCTAGTGTTATCACTAGAGTCGCGAAATTTTGGGTAGTTTTTACGGTTTTCTTGTTGTTTTTGAAGATGTGAATTTGCTATACTTTTTTATAAAAATAATAGTACTTATCTACAGGTAAAAACAGTAATTAACTCAAGACGGTCATTAGGATACGTATAATAACCATTCTTATCCTAAAAGATGAAGTCAGTATGACAATAACAATATAAATACGATTTCAATAATTTTTTTAATTTCATAGCCAGTTGACACAATACGGGAAATCCCTACGGGACTAGCAAAAACCTAATGGGGCTTTAAACGTTAATTATTAACGGCTTTTACAGAATATTATCTAGTTTGTTTTTTACCTAACTATCCACATTCTTACCTTTAAGTTAATGTTATAAATTCATAAACAATAAATTCATATGTTAGGAGTTCTATTTAACTCCCTTATAGCTTTACTGTAAGTCTATCAATGAAAATTTAAAAAAAAAATTTGTTCACCTGTTTGGAGAGTTTCTCCCAAGTTTTCTTGAGCCTATACACTGAGCTATTTACAAAAGCTGCACAGATCTGCAGCACCCCATTGTAATTGTGCATGCAACGGCATATGTCTGCTATGGCAGCCCACTTTTCAATACAAGCAACACGATCTTGCATGTTGCAGCGACTAACAATCTCAGACACAACCAGACGGCTCACCTAAGTACAGTGAAACAAAAAATACTTAGTGATTTAAATAATTTTTTAACTCATGAAATAAATAATTTGAGAACGTTGATCTGAATTCAATAAAGAAATTATTAATCTGAATTCAATAAAGAAAGGATGTTATGGTAAAACAAAAGGGCTCTAGTGATCAGGTTGACAGTCATGAGAAATTTATTTAGTGAATCACAGACAAAATTTTATTAAAAATTTAAAAAACAAAGTTTTGACTGTAAATCTTTTATATACGAGAAATAACTAAAAATATGTTCATTACAATACGCATCGCACGACAATCCAAAAATCCAAAATTTTAGTTATGTCCCATATTTAAAGGATATAGTAAAAAAATCTACTATAGCGGGCTCGACTGTCGTACCGATGGTCACGAGTTCAAATCCACACGAAGGCGAGGATTTGTTCCCGGGGCCTGAGGAGTCCCGGAGTCACCCAGCTCCGAATGGGTACCTAACTAGACAATAGTTAGGCGGCTGGGGTAATGCGTGGAGCCCCTATAGCTGTGGCCTGTGACCGCCGCATCGCTTGCCAACAGATCATCTATCATGGTCTGTGGACGCAATTATCTTCTGCATAGAAGGAGCGTCTGTATATCTAAGATAAGATAAGATAGTCTGCCTGCTAAATTTCAGCTCGATTTGATCATGGGGAAAAGGGTTGTAAAAACATGTTTGATGCAATGCATACCGGGCAACAGACTTGGATAAACATTTACAGATCAGAAATATATTTTTAAAGAGTATTGTCAAATAGGTTTTTCAATATAATACACACTGTGACAGTCTTGCACAAAAGTGTACATGCTACATAGAGATAATCTAAAAATTCATTGACTTAATTACAGTAAATTTGATCAATGTGAAATTTTGAAAGATCATTTTTATTGTCACAAGTCTGTCTGCAAAATTTCAGCTTGCTAGCATATGGGGAAGTGGGTCAAAAATCAATCCAAAATTGTTGTGTCAATCAAGCTGAAACCACTATTTAATATAAAGGATTTCAAAATAGAAATGTTATTGTTTTAGAGACCTAGAAAAATATTGAGATACAAAAATAGGACTAATTAAAGTGATAGGTATTATTAAGCCAAAGCTTAATGTTTGAGATAGGATTAAAATATATTCAACTTAGAGCACAAACTGTCTTCATGTTATTACACTTTTGTCACTATTCATTTCAGCTGTAGATATTATTTGAATACAGGGCATGAGGTTTTCCTTACTTCATTAAAACGTTTACTGACAAGAAGAACATGTTGTGCCTTGTGACATTTGTCTGGTTTCATCCAGGCCTGACTTAACAGTTCTCTGAAATCAGAATAGAAATTTGTGAGATATATAATTAACTACTAATAACTTATACAAATACAGGTATTTTGTAGGTTTTGTACCTTTTTCCAATTAATGTAAGGGTGTATGTGTTAAATTTTGTCTGATCGAAGGTTCAAGAGTCACACATTTCTTAAAATTTTAAAACTGTCTAAACTTTGAATTTAAAAAAAAGTATTATAAGATAACATTCAACTAAAGAGATTTTTTTAGTACATTTAAATAATTCATTATCAGCAAATATATTTAAAAAATTTAATAATATTATCTTAATAGCAAGATATTTTTTTAAGGATTATAAAGTAAATAAGTAGTTATCCTTGTGTCAAATTACTCTATTATTCAAATACTTAACTACTGATTATTTAAGGGTTAAAATAAAAATTTAAGACACCTGTAAGCCCATTTTCTTAGTGTGTAAAATAAGAAAATCAGTTAAAGCAATTTGAAATAGAAGACATTTACACAATACCCTCACCCATTCACGGTTTACCTATTGCAGCCCCACAAAATAGCAGATTTTGCTCTCAAAAATTTCTTCATAATTTTGGCAATATTGTGAATTTCTTAGGCCACTTTTTAGCAGAGAAACCCTCAAATTACAATATATTGCTATATTATTACATGTACTGTATTGATGAGTAAGACTGTCTTTATTAGTGTGTTTTGGAAGCATATTTTAAGGTGCATAATGTCATACAAAGGTGTTTTAAAACTGCACCAATAATTAGCTGATTTTCGGGAGAGGAAGTAATGTAACCCCCACAAATACTTGTTTCATGCTATTAAAAGATTAAAGCACGTTTTAAAACTCACTTCAGCAAGCTATACTTGAAAAAAATAAGGACATTTTCTAGACCAATCATGTACATAAGCCATCAATCAGTTTGTAATACAAGGGTTCATATCTTAGCTGCAATCATATTTAAGTTTATAGTGCAAAAAAACATTTTGTTTTTTTTAACAAAGAAAGAGATTATCAATAACTCATATTTTGCATATTTTAAAAATGTTGATAATTATTTAAATTGTATGTAGATTAACTTTTTTCAGTACATTTTTTCATATTTTAGAAAAATGAATTCATAAGCCTTTTACTTTTTACAGATTGTGCAGGTTGACATTCAAGTAGTGCGAAAAAGAAAATTGAAAAAATGTATCTTATACTCACTCGCTTCTTATTGCGATGAAAATTTGATGATCCAGATATGTCAACTGTTCAGCTATATCCAATGCAGACAGTGTGTCAAGATTATCTTTCGATGGTGACTAAATATTTTTTTAAATAAAAATATTCATTTTCACGACCACTTAGAGAAGTTTTCACAATGTCAAATGAAAACAATATTAATATACATGATACATATTTTTGTGAAAAATGAAAATCATCAACTGAGTTAAATTCGAGTCTTACTGTACAGGAATGCTTACTGTTGGTGGCATAATTAATTGGGTGAGATCAACTCGTTTTTCTGGAGATGGCTCTTTACTAATGGTGCGGAGAATAGATGCAGCAGCCTTATGTTCAGCAGGAAGAAGATTGCTGTTGACCACCATTTCTTCAAGCAGGTCCACAACTTGAGCCTTTAGATCAGGATCAGACTCAAAGTCCTAAAAATAACACACATAAATGATGTTGTCATTAACTGATTCAAACAAAGTAAAGATTTAGATACTTAGGTTCCCAATTTTCATATAATTTTATTAATTAATTTCAACTAACCATTTTGAGCTGTGCAGATAAATTTAATAATTTTTTATGCATCTGTAATTCTAACTAAATATTTTTATGCAGTGAGCTTAAAAAAAAAATGTAGTCAAATAGTGTAGTAGTGTTTCTAAATAAAATTGATTAAGTTATCTAATTACGAACGTGCAAGTCAATTGCATGTTATAATTTTTTGCCCGGACTTGAAAGCCTAGTGACTTATTACAAAAAATTATACAATTATTTCAAATACATTAGTTGCAAAATTGTGTACACTTAAATTGTTTATTTTATGGGCTGTACAATGTAGACAAGTTTAAGTATGCCAAAAAAAAGTAATAAATTACAAATGTAATCTAACTTACACAGCATACCTACATTTTAAAAAAATAATTGGCTTTATGAAGACTACATGAATGTTTCCTTAAATCTATGAAATGGTAATAAAGGCATAAACGTTTTAAAGTAAAGGAAATTTAAAAACATTTCTTATTAAAAAAATATAAAACTAATGAGCATGATGAATTTTATTCTTATAATTTAGCTAAAATAATAAATTATTCATCAACAGCTAAGCGTGGACCATGGTGATCTTTAAATGTGATGATACATTTAGCTTTATATATTATAAATGTGATGTTTATATATTGCATAATTTATAAAATGAACATTCAATAAATTCTGAAAGGATTTGTAGTAAGTCCTGGCCCTCACCACAAGAAAGTGCTAAATCAAAATTTGATTAAATAACTTTTTTAAAAAAAGCAGAATGTATAAAGTGATAATTTTACACCAACTGGCTGAGAGGAAATAAAAAGGAGAAAGATTTAATATGATATGGGTTATAATAATTTCTTAAATGATCATTTTGACTTTCCTTTTAAGAAATCTTTGCATGCAGTTTTATTTTTTAAATTTCATTTAAAAAGCTAGTAGCAAGCACTACAAAGTATACAGCAAATATACAGTCAAACTAATTGGACCCTCTACAAATTAGTTTTAAAATAAATAAAATGAGGACAAATTTTGTAGTTAAAGATATTTATCAGTTTTAAATAAACAATCTTAGAAAAAGGAGAATCAATATTTTACTTTTAAACATAACTTTTTATAATTTATCTTGATTGAGGAGTTCCATTTTAATTTTTGAAATCGTAATTAATAGTTCATCAATCAGGTCTACAAAGATTTCAATACATTACTTATGAGATTTTTTTATAATTCAAAACTGCAAAGATAATAATTTAATAAAAAATTAAAGAGTGATTTTATATGCTAAATAATTTAAATAATACATCAAAATAGATGAATTAATAATGTTTAAGATATAAAAGAAAAATAAATAAATTTTTAGTCAACAGATGCAAATGTAAAAAAATATATAATGCTATTTACAAATAAGAGTTTACTTCTATGCAATGAAAAATGCTGTTAGTTTTATAGATTTCTATTTTATATGGCTTTGTCATTTTATTTGGTATTCTCTTAAAAGGATCGTTTAAAAGTTCCTCAAATTTACGGATGTCAAAGAAACAACAAGAGAATAAAATAACAGTAGTATGATAGACATCAAAATCATCTTTTATCCCAGAATAAGACTTGTTTACATTTATTATTTAATTTACATAATATTCTACAGCTGTACTTTTAAGCTTTTTTCTTTTTTTTTTTTTTTTTTTTTTTTTTTTCAGAATGTTAAAGTTCAGTTGTTTCAGGGAATGAATTTTTTTTTTAAACTGTTAATGACAATGATAATGTAAGGATCCTCTGCACAAACAGATTTTTAAATTTTTTAATTTTCTAAAAATTCACAAAGATTCTGAGAAATCTGAGACAGGCAAAAAATGGGTAGCAGTATAGGACTTGTATTTTTGACACCCTTTCCAAACTTAAATTCATTTTTCAAAGTATGTAGTTAACATTTGTTTGATATAAAAGGTACAAAATATAAGTTTCCAAATTCCATATCTGCCACATGTCACCATAAAAAAGTGGACAGTTTTATTTCAGTTAACAATTAAAAACAGATGAAATTATTTATTTCATTCATTTTATTCAGTCCAACAGCTATTTACTATTCTAAATTTAGTGAAGACTGGTTAAACTTAATAATTTATTAGATACTGAGTTAGTAATACTTAGAGTGTTAAATAGAATCTATATATATAATTCACTAGTAATTGGGACAAGCACAAGACGCAACCAAATAAGCATGACGAATAACCCTCGCTAAGCTCAACCAATCAGTTTATGGTTGGCTTTTGAGAGTGGTGCAGGGTGGGGGGCAGGTAACTTACTACAGAGCACAAGTCTGGAGACCAAAAATGTATTGAGGATCCCCCAAATGTTAATTCATATGTCCCCATTTCTTCATGTTTCTGTTTGTGTCCCATCACCCTACCCTTTCTTTTGCACTATATGTGAGCAAGTGTGCAGCATATGCTTTTTTTGTTGTTGTTTATTTGCATCTCATACTCTTGTGGTTTATGGGGTTCAAATGTTTCAATTAAAGCTTTCTTGGGGATTGGTAGACCTTGGTGGCGCCCATACCCTCAGGAGAGGAATTTTTTTAGCATTAGTCATTCATCAACGTTTTTATTGTGGCTTTAATGTGGGCTAGATCCCATGCCATCCAGCTTGTGAGGCAAATTCACTATTGACTTTGATATCCTGCTTCGGGTCAAATCTAGTTAATTATTATTTGTATGACAAAGTCTTTCAGGCAAAAATTGTAATCAATCAATGCAGTTGAACATCAGATTTAATAAGTCAATTTGAATTTTTTCATATTTGTAGTGAGAAGTTTTTCAAATAATTTCTTGACATTTATTAAATAATAACTATTATTGATAAATTACTGATCTATAACTGTTCACTAATGCTTGACTGATGACAAATTATGGCTTATTTCCACTAATTTTAATTCTTTGCATTTTAAACAATTCTTTAGCCGTGAAAAAGAGTAAGGAAAAACATTTTTATTTGAAAAAAAACAGGGACAAAATTTTCACTGAGGACACTGTCCTCAACACACACTGAGACTTATCAACTATGTTTTAAGAACTAACTGTCCCCTTTTGCTCTACAAAAAAAGAAAATTATGTTGTGGACAATGACATTTTCTTATTCCAGAAATGACAAAACCTATTGACATTTTTCATTAAATAAATATACTTTTAAACAAATTGTAATAATGGTTAATCCCTATTCCAGTTTATTTGTGATATCAAACATTTTTTTTTTCAAAACAGGTACTCCCATTTCTTCTAAAATTTTTCTTCAAGATCTTTTTTTTTTTTAAACAATGTAATAAAGAAATGAAATTTTACTAAGCAATTTTAAAAAAAAACAGAAAAGTACACTAAAATTATAGGACATTCTATTGTTTTTAAAGAAAAAATTTGAATAAAAGCTTCAGGTGAAGAAGAATGCAGATAAAAGCTAAAATTACCTCATAATTACTAAATATCCAGTTTTTCAAAATTTTAATAACTCTCAAAGTATGGGCAGAACCAATGGAAATGCAGGAGTTTGTTTGACCTGCTGGAACACAAAAAACACAACACAACATTAAGCATGTTAGGTGGCTGACCAATGCATGCTTTAAGACACCATCACACTGAACATTAAGTGCAGAAACAGCTGAGGACACTAATTAATGTTTTCCCCTTTATCCATAGAATGATGCATGAAAGTGTCTGTTACAGTATGTTTAAATTTTTAAAAAATTTATACAAAATATTATTAATTGACATTGATATCAACAATAATAATTTCTAGAAAAGCAAGTAAGTTCTAAAGGTTTTGTTCAATAACATTTTTTAAAATTCTAGAATCTAACATTGAGGAAAATGTTTTGTAAAGTAATTTTAGAAGAGCAGAATTTCAGACACTTCTGCAATCATTGATTGAAGGTTATCCACTGTAGTTTAATTATGAATGTTTCAAATATAGCACTATATAATATACATTTAAATGCATTTATCTAAAAACTACCTCCTGACACAAATATAATCTAGATAAAAATATATTTTTAATTTTATCAACATAAATAAATATTGGTTATTAAATAGCTAAATAAAACCTTTTTTTTCTTCCTAAAGATTTCTCTGTCTTAAAATGTATATTATGTTTATTTAAAGTTTTAATAAATTAGTTTCAGAGGGAAATCTATTATAGAAATTTAAAAGACATTTTCAAATATTTTATTTTCAAAACATCTTTTGAGGATTAATGAAATACTTTAATCAAGAGCATGCCTCAACATTTATCAAATAGATTAATTAAATGTGTGATCTATAATTGATCTCATAACATGAAATAAATTTTGATCAAATGCATTAATAGGTTAGTTTGTATTAATATTAATCACACATTTTTTTTTCTCTCTTAAGGGAGTTAGTTTTAAAAACTAGACAAAAAATCATTTGTGCCTCAGAAAATTTACAAAAACAATATGGTTAAAAACGTTGTTTTCATTTACCATAATACTATTTTATAAAATTTTCTTTGACATAATTCTAAACTAAGAGTGATCTAATATTACAAGGTATTTTAGACATCAGAACATCTCATCACATTATAACATTCTAAAATGTCTTTCATTGCATTAAATCCCTAAGGTAGAGGGATGAGAAATTGGAAAATTGAAGTTAATGATTTTAAAAAAAAACAACTTAAATAGATATTAAACAATTCATGGATATTTTTTTCTAATTCTTGAAATCAGAATGTCTACAAATTTAAAATTAAATATACCACCAATTTTTCATACAAATATAAAATATCAATTAAACTAAATATTTTGTTAAAGTAGCTAAGTTGGAAAATTACAGTTACAAACTTTAGTTGGGATAAAACTCGTTAAAAAAAATAACTTTTATATTTTCAGAGCCCATTTGTTATTAAATCAATTTTGAGCAATCTACATGACAACAAAACACAGTCTGCTAAAGAGAGTTGTCCTAAAGTGACAGCAACAGTATGTGACATGAAACATGAGCCATCAGCCACCAAAGAAACTAACATGAGTTGAAACAACAACAGGGTGCTACATATTCCACATCAGCTAACAAGACACCAAAGGCATCAGCATTGTCCACCTTACCTGCTGATGCTTGGACACCCAATGTTTAAGCACATTGAGCACACGCATGGTGGCAGCTGTGCTGATCACAGATTCTCGTTTTTTCATAACTGGCCGTGCATCTAATGTACCTAGGAGCCAATGATATCGGGGTGGAATATATAGACTTCAGACAAACGAACTCCAGAATTAATTTACTGGCTACATACACAGAGAAAGTTGGAAGTATAGAGATTAAAGACAGTAAGACTAACTAATGATGACTCAAGTATCTCCAACATTTTTTTTTTACTGAAAATGTACTTTTTTTAAGGGTTAAAAAAAATTCTTGTGACAGAGCTGTGGCTAAAAAAATACAAATTAATTATATATCTATTGAAAAACACTATTTAAGGAGAGTATTATCTGAAAATATTTTCTTTTTAAATATAAAAAAACTGGAACAGGTGAAAGATATCACAAAGTTGTTTTGAAAACCTGTTCCTGCCTGGGTTTTAGAAAGATTTCAGGACAAAGTTTTCAAATCTTTAACAGTTTTGTTAACAAAAATCTCTTTTTCACCCAAACCTTCCTAGAAAAAAATGCTCTCCAACATCTTTAAATACTAAATTTATTTTCCATTAAGTATGCAGTGTTTGCTATGTTGTGACAAACCTGTTCCAACACTGAGGTAACGGGAGATTCCTTTCTGTTGCTGATCTGCACAACTAGCTAATCCTGCTGTAGCAGCAGCAAAAGCTGTTGTCGCGGCCGAAGAACTTGATCTGAAAACAAAATTTCAATGCAATTTTCTCTTCTCAGTTTTATTTTTATTAAGTAATTGTCATCAATAAATGATTATATCTAAAAACAAAACTCACTTTGATTTCAGCCAGACAAATTTCTCGGCCTTATAATGAAACAATCACTTAAATTACTGAAATATCTTTTTTCTGCTCTTAATAACTCTATTTATTGAGTTTGAACAGTTAAGTATTAGATATATAATCAAGTGGAAAAATAATTATAGCAAGAACATTAAGAAGTTGACCACTTCAAATTATGATTAAAGATAAATTTACCTTCTTTTGGATGCCCTGGAAGATGTTACAACTGTTCCTGCCTTTGCCCTAGTTGGCGGGGAACCATCTATTTGAGCAAAACTACTTCGTGGGGTGGACACCATACTGATACTTTCAGCTTCAGCACTGCCTCTCTTTCCAGAGACTGAAAAAAGCAATGACCAAAAAATAAATTGAAATAACATTCAGATATTTTCTGTTCAATGACAAATAAATATTTTAAATGTATAAATTAAATTAGTGACTTTTTTTTTTATACTGATTCACTAACATTACAACATGTTATATGTTATTTATTCTCTTCAACAATTTCTGGTATAATACTTAATTTTTCCATTTAAATCAATAATTTTAATTAACAGTTTTGTATTGGTTAAGCAACATTGGAAAGCAAAAGCATTGTGATGCCACATTTAAAAACAAGATTCATATTTCATTTGTATACTTAAAAATGTTATACATGCTTATATTGTAAATAAATTGGGTGATACTGAAATTATGTGAATAACTTTCAAAAGCCCCTAAATTAATTTTTTTAAAGTAATTATTAATTAATATTTTAAAACTTTGCATAAAATTAGTTTGCTCTTAGCTTTGCCTTCAGGATTTTTCCTGTTAATAATGATGACTGATAAGAATTAACACCTCTGACTCTGAGAGAAAATGAAAAATATCTTCAACTAATGACGTTACAATCTTGACAGTTATTGAAAAATAAATATAGCTAAAGAATATATTTATACCAATAAAAAATACTGTATCCCAGACTTTGCAAAGAGTAGATTATAAAATTTGCCATCTCCTTTTAAAATTGTAAAAAATATTCAGCTTAATATAATTTATGTAATAACTTAGGACACACATTTTTGATGCTCATTAATCTTTATCAAGAAATAAAAGTATGCTCAATCATAAACAAATAGATGACATAATATCCAAAGGTGTACAATAGATAAAAGTTTTAAACTAAAAACAGATTAGAAAACAGTAATTAGAATTGCAGTAAAAAAGAAAAAAAGAAAGAAAGAAAGAGTGAAGCACAATATTATTTAGGAGTTTTGAAATAAAGCAGAACAGCATCCACAAAAAGAGTTAATGATGAATGAACAATATATATGGGAATTTTGTACCTAGTAATTGCTTAAGATGATAACATCAAGTCTATGTTTTAACATCAAGTATGTGATTTAAGATGTGATGGGGTAACATAGCAGTGCAATTTTAATGTCACTTTAAAAAAATGATTTTCATAATAAATTAAATGCTAGAAATTACAAAATCACTTTTATTGAATATTCATAAATTACATTGATTTGCATGAGAACACCTCGCTTGTTTATAGGTAAGTACTGCTTAGATGTGTTAGATCTTTCATACTCTTGATATTTTGTCTCTTCTACCTAAAAGTGAACGAATGGGTTATAATGATCCTGCTAGTTTTGTAAGAGATCCATCAGGTACAACTGAACATTCTCCCGTATAATTTAGCTTTGAGAGGTTCTAAAGTTGTATCATTTTAACAAGTCAACTTACTCTAACCAAGACCTCATCATCATTTCTTAACTAGGTGTCTACTTCTCATATTCATCCTTCTTTCAACCCCCCC
>MUZC01000359.1:0-56142 GCA_002072015.1 Radix auricularia | reverse complement strand
CCCCCCCCCCCCCCCCCCCGCCTTTGTCACCTGAATGTATAGTATTGACAAAAGGAGATTTTAACATACTGAAATTCTGTCCTACAGTAGATTAGTTTTAGGTGTACTGTCTGTCTTCAAACACAGCTGAGCCAGGATGCGACATAATGTCTGGTATCTAGAGTACCTAAACCAACAATGAAAATCTATTTGATGAGAGTGTGCATATTGTTGATCCTGAATCGTGGATGAACCAAACTGAGAAAACTTCTGACTAAAGTAGACAAATTCAAAGTGCCTGGACTTTAGGAGAGACAAGGGGAATGAAGCTGCTGGTTGTGTAAGAAGGAAAGCAGAGTAAAGCAACTTAGATAAGAAGGAAAATAGAAATAATTATGAGCCCATCTTTCAAAGGCTAAGCTGCTTTGCTTTGAAGTGGAGAAAATTACAGTGCTGATACTAACACAAACACACATTTAAATAATATCCCTTCCAATAATCAATGCTTGTTGGATTTCTCATATCCTAAAAATAAAACTAGTTCATATAGCACTAATACATGAATATACATGTACACTTCAAAATCACACAAAATAGTATATAATTGTTACAGCTGAAAGTGCCATAACTTTAAGGACTTCATAAAGTACACAAGAAATGCTATTTAAGGTGAAATGAGAAAATCCCACACAAATTGAATCACTTTATCTTAAATTTTAAAGCTCCAGTTAGGTTTCATAGCAAATAAATTTGATCTTTTTACAAAACTTTTCCAACCTAAAAAAGCACACACAACTGCAAAATAATGTTTAGTGATTGAAGCAGTAACTACCTAATGGTATATACCAAATTTACAACATTACTAGCAATAGCAAGGCAAGAGAAGAACTCTTTAAATAAAAACAAAGCAGTTATAAAGGAAAATCAGTTGACACTGTCTATTCTCTAAAGAATTTATTTTACACCCAGCATGACCTAACCCTTCTCTGTCAAACAACAATGATGTGCTGGAAGCTTTAGTGATTACTGATCAATTCTCGTGACACAACTAATACCCAATAAAAGAATTTTAAGACAAGCACATGCCAGAAATTTTAAACAAGCTAACATATTTAAATAAGCAAGAACTGATGAGTTACTAAATGACATTGCCCAAAAACATCTGTCCTTTAAGAGTAATTTTTATTTTAAAAATGAGGAACATCAAAAAGTGATTTAACAAACAATTCACCTCATAAAAAAGGGCAAAAACTAAGTGACAGATCATCTTAACAAAGACTCAATTTGAAGGACAATAAAGAAAGTGAATGCTCAAAATCCTTAAAATTTGCTAGTAAATGTAAACCCTACCAGAAACCTCGATCTTAAAAACAGCACTAAGCTGAATACAAAAATTTCTTTGAAATGCTTTATTTATAACACCTGAATGAAATAAATGAAATAATGCAGATTTTTGGCTGCTGAAAGCTACATTCCCATTTTCATGACATTGTGATTTTGAAAACTTGCAAAGAGTATAATCAACTATTGCCTTTATTGGTGGCCAGAAACCATTAGTGCCTTTTGAACTGGACTGTGTGTTTCTATTCACTTGATCACCTGAGCCAGTTAACTTCAAATGAGAGATATATTTCACAGAACTTTTGATAAGGTGTGGTGGAGGGAGGTGGAATGGTTTATACTGAAAGTTAAACAATGCAGGGATCCTTGATCATATGTACAAAAGCTTCTGGAAGTAAGGCTCACACAAGGTTGTTTATTAAGTTGTACCCTTTTCTAAATATTATTTTGAAACCTCTGAAAGAGCTATAGGCAAAGAAATCAATATTTGCAGATGATCAAAAAATTAGCATACTTGCCAATGCAAAGGTGTATGTGCAAGGCATTTGAGATCTACCCACACAGCAGTATGAAAATACATGATGAAAATTATGATAGTTAAGACCTATAAATTATGAACATAGCTGCAGAAAAGAAAAAAAACAAACAACTATAGCATCCTACCAAGTGAATACAATCTATTTATACCATTAATAAATGGCACTGAGTACAAAAAGGATACTCAGGTTGATCAAATGATGAGGTCTATAACCTGTGTGGAACAATGTGCTTTTAAGAAAACTAGAATTCCATGGAAGCAGTATTGCACATTCATCTGCCATCTTCACAGTTTATTCCACCAAACTAAGAAATGCTACTTTATCATATCATAAATAATTATAAATCAAGTAAATATTCATCTAGACTTTACAAAAGCAATGGGAAATGGTTACTACTTCTGCAATTCAACACTTTCCTTGAAACACTTCTAGCCCAGTTAACCTTAAACAAAATAAACTAAAAAAAGAAAGATTAGAAAAACAAGCAAAGCAAAACATGTCAAATAAGCATTAAAACAAGGCTATGACCTACAGCACACAAGACCAAAAAGAAAGAGTATCTTATCTAAGTGTATCATAACTAAAAAAAAGAAGAGTGTACACACAAAAAAAGAACCAGTTTTTTTTTTCAAATATGCTAATTGGTCATAATCTTTGGCATGCAGAAAGGACTGACCCAACTTAACTACAAAATACCATAAAAATCCAAAAGAGAGACTAATAAATCACCTTTGTTATCAACTAGCATGTAAGGACTTATGTTCAACTCTAAACTATCAATTTGAGTCAAAGACTTCTAGGAAAAATAAATAAATTTTATTGTTATTGTTTAAATTTTTTCCACAACAGTTCACAAGGCTTCTTCCTGTGAGATCAGCAAGTCCTTATTTTATAATTGGTCTGAAAAATTTAAAAACTCTAAATATTGATTAATACCTAATGTTATCTCAGATAAATGGAAACGATTCTAATTGGTAGAATTGGATTCACTGCATAAATACTATTTACTTTCACAGTATAAATATCATAAACGTGCATCAATCAAGTGGGAATTCAGAAAAAAAACATGTAGGATAAAATACATTCAACATTTCAACATCTCAATAAAATGTAACAAACTATTAGGATAGATGGTTGATACACTTGAGAAGCCATAACCAGAATGATACCAAATTATTAAAAAGAATCACAATGTTTTGGAAGTAGGCTCCATTAAAGAAAAATAAGAATTTTCTACCCTTAAGCAATAAATTAAATTTTGAAGCTATTGCCTACAATTGAAGAAAATTGTATAATTTTAATATTTAGAAAAATAACTTGAAGCTGTATTGTCAATAAAAATTGATTTTATTTTTTTACAAAATTCAAAGCAGAGAATTTTGATTTACAATATTCAGGACAAGAACAAAGGTGACAACAAAAAAACTTTAATCTAGGTGATGAATTCTAGCTCTATTTCTATCCTAGCGGGACAAACTCTCTGCAGGATTTCTAAATATTTAAATGTGTTTAATATAATATCGTTTTAATTCTTTGAAAGATAAAAATTTGAAAATTTGTTTAAATTAGTTTAAGCGCATTTATTATTTTTTTCTAAAACTCTTTATCATTTTCAGAAGCATTATACAAGAAGCACTTAATCTTGTAATGGCCGCCCTAATAAGAGAAAAAAACATTTTTTTTTTTTTTAATATATAACTTTAATAAGATATCAAATTTTAATCTGGCATATTTTGACATATATTAGGCCTCAATTTGCTTCAATTATAACTTTACATTTAAATTCTGATCTTCATTTTTTTTATAAACATCAATAAATCATTTTTTTATCTCTTGCTTGTGTTTGTATGAGGAAAAAAAAGAGACAATATATTGCTTTTTTCTTCTAATTAGAAAAAAAAAAAGAAATTTTTAAAGATTTAAAAACAAAGCCTGAGCACTCATGAAATATTTCAAATCTATTAACAGGCCTTTTCAATACCCTATGATTTAATGTGAAGCTTTCATTTTGTATCTTTAGAGATCCTTATTGTCAACTGTAGCAGAAAAAATACAAAAATGTTTGCTTAAAAAAATGTTCTAACTTAAATTTGTTTACTTTTGTTAGCTTTAGGTAAATCTTGTAATCAATTTCCACCCTCCACATTTATGAATATTTCCATACAAATGACTAGAAATAAAATGAAATTGTTTAAATAAGATTCATATGTTGGATAAATTCAATTTAGGATATACATTGATCTAGTCAGTGAATAATATCATTAATTGATATCAATACACTAAGCCAGAGGCTCTCAAACTGTGGTCAATGGGGGACCCACTAGATGACTCCAGTAGGTCAGTGAAATAAGTTAGAAATTAGTTTAATAACTTCCACAAAATGACAGTTGTACAGTTTATCCAATCAAAATAATGACTAATCAACTGTCCAATAGCTTCTATATATATAACTACTTTATAGACTCATAAAAACTGCCATGTCAATATTGAATTTGGCTCAGGCAGGAAGATAGGCTATTTGCACCTTATATCATGGTTTATTTACATTTATTATTAAACATGTTAATATAGAATAAAAAGTAACTAGTTCATTATTTACCCAATATAAGTCGAGTTGTTGTTTTTTTATTTCAAGGCCAAAATCAGGTGGTCAACTTATACATATCTTATCTTATCTTATCTGTTACAGACGCTACTTTTATAAATCCCATGAGTTTACCTTAGCAATCTTTGAAGAAATGTAAAATTTCACCTTTAAAGGTACAACTCAGGGAGTGGACTTAAACTCCAGATGCCTTATATTCAAGTTCATATGGTACTTTGATAAGATTGAAGTGAATCAATTAATATTATAGAGATACGTTTATTATTCAATATTAAGAACTGACTCTAATTATTTAAAGAATTTTAAATTAGGGCCACTGAATGTTTTTTAACATTTTAATTGGGAAATTCACAAACAATTACTGTGCTGCCTCTGAAAATTTAATTTTCAAAATAATTTTCAGATTTTCTGAGAAAATTAAAAAGTAAATTGTTAAATTCTATAAAAAATCCATGTGTAAGAGATGTATAAATACTTGAAACGCATGTGAACACTTGTAGAAGAGCAAACCAGTTCAGATGGCAACAAAGTATGAAACCAGCCAAATTGAAGAGGCTCATAATAAAACATAGTGAAGTATGTCATGCACCTTTATGAGTAGGAACATGACTGTTAAGATCTACTTCTGTAATTTCATCACCGCAAATTTAACTCACAGAATCAGATACGAAATGTTTCGACTCAATGCCTACAACTTTATAAATATAATTTGGATCTGAAATCATGCAACATTGTAAAGGGGTCCCTGAACAGAAAAAGTTTGAGAACCTCCGCATTTAACTACTGCAAAAGAGTTTTCTTTGTCAGCAACAAAGGCCATTTTGGTAAACGTGTGAACTTTCCTCATACATAAGTTGTCAAGGGGTCACACTTAATATAAAACTTGCACTGTTAACATATTTCTTACACCACATTATCTTGCAGGAGTCTAGTAATCTACAAATAACCTCCAACCTCCATGCAGTTTGTAAAGTATATAGCAAAATACCAATACAATTTTACTTATAAATTCACTAATGAAACTCATTAGTTGAATATTATTGATCATTTGCATCAAAATTTCACCTTAATTAGACAACAGAAACTGGGTGAACACTGATTAAATATTTAGACCTAAATAGATGGACAGTCCAAATTAAAAAGAAAGCATGTAAATATTCCTTCGTTTCTTTTTTTTAATTGATTAATTTTTTATATCAATTAAAAATGGGGGATAATAAAGGGGGAACAATGTTAATGGTTTTTCATTTTCCATTTAAAAACAATCAACTGTTATTTAACTCTTAATGTACCAAAGCGCGGTAATCCGCGGTTTACCGTTTAGTACCAAAGAGCGGTAATGCGCGACTCGATAGAACTCTCTTTAGAAACGAAATTACAGAAAATAAAAACTATTCAGTGCGGGATGAACGATGTTTTCGACTTCCGGCAATGGCGACTGTTTACCTCGCTAGTGTTATCGCTCGATTCGCGATGTTTTTTGGAAGATTTTACGGGTTTTTTTCGAAGATGCGATTTCGCTATATTTTATTACTAAAATAATGGTACTAAACTACAGGTAAAAATAGTTTTAAACTCAAAACGGTCTTTCGGATACATAAAATAACCATTCTTATTCTAAAAGATGACGTCAGTATGACTATAATAATAAAAATGGTTTTAACGCAATTTTTTTAATTTTATAACCGGTTGATCGCAATTCGGGAAATTCTTATGGTACTTAGGCGGACGTTTTCCAAAAACCTTATGGCACATTAAGAGTTAAGAAGCTGAAACACTTTCCTTAGTTTTTCTACAAATAGTGTTTTGATGAAACAATGACTTCTAAGAAATTAACCCACAGCTACAATATTCAAAGTTGGAGATACAGCTACAATATTCTAAGTTGGAGATAGAAATAAATAGAAAGATGAAAATATGACTCCATCAAAGTGCTAAAGACAACACCAGGCCGAAGGGTATATAAACATAATCACAGACTCACATGGCCGAATCTTGATCTGTGGAGCAACAATGTTGGGAGATGAGTAGCTATAACTGATGGGTGAAGGGGCCCGACGCAGCTTAGGACTGGAGGTAGGAGACCGTGCTGGCGATGAGGTGATTCGGCCAGGGGAGGATGCTCTCTTCTGTGTACCAGGAAGTAAAGGAGAGGGAATTCTCACAGGCGAAGACATCGGGCGGGGTTTAATGATGCGTATGGGGCTACTACTAGGTGACAAGGCCAGGGCATCTAGAGTATATGATGTTTCCATGACGCGACTCGGTGTCGATGGCCTCTTAGGACTTCCTTGTGATGAATTTCCATTAAATTTACTGGCCTTAAGTCCTAAAGCCAACACAGGGACCCGTTTTGGACTTCCAAATGGTGAAACCATTGGTGAAGCACGAGGTGTCACTGGTGTTCTGGGTGTGCCTGGCGTTAGAGTATCAGAGCTGACGGCTGAGGTAATTGTCCTGGGGCTGGATGGTGACACAAGTGATTCAGATGATATGGAGCCAACAAAGTTGGAGACCATGGAAGGTGCCAAGAGTTGTCTGTCATCAGCCGTCTCTACAAAACCTGAAGAGTCATCATCAAAGTCAAAATCTGATAGAATGATACCTGTGGTGTTTGTGGGAGATCCTGACTCTTGGCGTGTGATGGATGGGATGTCAGGGACATCCTGGTCATTCAGAGTTTCACAAGAGGCTATTGGTGCTAGTAAGCCCCGAGGCTTAGGTGGCTGTAGAAAAGACGTTAGCTCTGATCTGCTGTCATCGCTGTCCACTGACTCGCCACGTTCAACTTTTAAAAAAAGAAAAGGAACAACAATTAAGGACCAGTCAAAAGTTATAAATTATAAAACAAATAAAAAACCTCAATCACCAACAATTTTTCTGTTAAATAAAGATTAAGAAAGAAATCGATATATGCATACAGAACTTACATTTTTGGGCTAAGTTACTGAGTGCATGCTGTTGTTGGAAAGATCCCCTAGACTCAGCACTGAAAGATGCCCTGGGACTGCTAGTACAGCTGCTGATGGAAGTTTCATCATCGTCCTGCTTCATGCAGCCTGTACCAATTCGCCTCAGTTTCTCAGCCTGGGGTTTAATCACAAACCGAGCATCAACATCAGGAGGCTCCCCAGTGAACTCAGGTGGGCTGCCTGCTTCCTCAGCTGCCTCTTCCTCAGCCTGACAACTGTTCAAAATTTCAATTTTTTTTTCTTTTAATAAAGTAGCTTTACAGAAAATTTTATGTTCGTGGCAACAAATTAAAATATAAGAGGGTTGGTTTAATTTTTTTTTTTTTAAATATATTAGGTTAGAAAGCTTTTAGAGAATTTTAACATTAAAATTAAGAAACAAAAATGTATGTAGCCCACTCATAACCCGACCCCCAAAAACAATAGGACAGTGTAAACAAAATGATGCACATTTTTTAAAAAAAACTAAAAGCTAAATCAGTTATTATGAAACAATACCTTTGTATTTCCTAGTACTTAGTATTACCTCTTTTTGTTTTTGTGCTCTTTGTTAGGCAAGAGTTACCGGTATTTTTTTGTTTTTTGTTTATTTTCTTTGGTAAACAGTTGCGAAAGTGTGTACATTAAAATTTGTTGTTGAAAAAAAAAATTTTAAACAATTTATTAAAACATTCAAAAAAAATAAATAAAATGAATAAATAAAGGTAAGTGCAGATGTTTAATAATATTTTATAGCTTCTGGTGAAGCAGTCAAATCTTGTAGAATGTAGACAAGGACCTTGATGATCTACAATAACAACACTGATATTCAATGTAAATGCAGAAATCACCAATTACCCGCTCGTAACTGACCCCCAACCTTTGCACTTAGATTTTGTTTTAAAAAATTGGCTTTAGAAAGAGTATATACGGTACTTTCTGCTAGTGCTTTAGCTCATTTTGCACAATTTTGGGGTAGTTTTTATTGTTGTTTTTTTTTTTGAAGATGTGACTTTGCAAAATTTTTTCTTCCAAGAAATAGTACTAAAATACAGATAAAAATAGTAATTAACTGAAGTTAGTCTTTTGTTATATGTAAAATAAATGCATCCTAAGAGATGAAGTCAGTATAACAATAAATACATTTTCCGCAATTTTTAAAAATTCATAACCCACACCATAGCAATATATACTTGAAATCTTTATGGGACTGAGGGATAAGTTTTTAGAAAATCTTATAGGACATTATAAGTTAAAAAACATTGAAAATTAATGTAAACAATTTATAATTGTTAGATTAACTTACAAATATTTAGATATAATCTATTTTATTAAGAAAAAATTATCATTGTTTTGATTTTTTTCTTTTGCGTTTGCATAAATAATGCATCTCAAAAAATTAGGAAGTAACTAACTGAGCTGCAACTGAGGTGAGACTGTTTGTAAGATTTGCACCACTTTCATGATTGGCACCGCCTTCATGGCTCTTGTACACCTTCTTCAGGGCCTCCAGCAAGGTGTGACCAGTGGTAAACACTCTGTAGGTCAGCAGAAAGGTATTTAGGAAATCAATACTCAGAAACCTAAGGTCTGTCAGGCGATCCAGTAGCCGTTCCACACTTGCATGTCGAATCTAAAGGAAGAGAAATAATTGAAAAGAAACAAAAAAATCTATTTTCTATTTGAGGCTTTTTTCATTCAGTTTTCAAAGTAAATTATTTAAGTTCAGGGTTTAAAAAAAAATAAAATAAATTTAGTCCTTCAAGCATTTGTTTTCAATTATGAAACTTACTATTCCTTCCCTGATTTTTAAAAACTAAAACTAATCATACCTGTCCTCTTCAAGTTAATATCTATTATTAAAGTCATTCTGTCTTTTATTTCCAAAGTGAAAAAGTAAGTCCTTTATGTTCGTTGTTACTACTAAGTAATGAAATATTTGAGTGGATAAAAATTGCATCCATTATTAAGTAATAATAAGTTCCTACATGTACCTGGGGAACTTTGCAGGAATTGAGAGTTCTGCTAAATTTGATATCAACATCATCACGAAACAGCTTAGGATCAGACCTAAAACAAAAAATATTGATCGTTTGGTTTTTTAAAAAAAATAATGATGTCATTCAATGTGTTGATAAGGGTGAAGCTTGACATCAAATTTTCTATTTTAATAAGCCTATTTCATGATTCTATAAGAGGTCTGTAAACTTTCTGGAGTAGCCATTACCTTAATAAACTGAATTTTCCCCTCTGTCTATTACAAACCAGCTTGAAAACAAAGTCACATCTTTTTCCAAAAGCCTTAGGCAATGAGATGGAGACTATTCAATAGAGTTAATGAAATGATTGGCTCTGCACCAGAACCTGAGACAAATTTAGCTTTGCAACTCAAGCATATTAGCACTATGACAAATTTTGATACTATAAATTTTTTTCTGTAAAAATGAGTTAAACAAAATAACCTCACCATAAAGATGTGATTGCTAGAAAAAAAAATTCTTACAAAATCATCAAATATTCCTTCATGATCCCTACTCTAAAAGGGTATTTTTATAACCTGACCTTATTGCTTTCAGAGAGGATAAAATTTGGTAGTCCAGTCATCTTTAAACTCTTAAATAGGCACTAAGCTAAATTCAATTAGATATTGTAGGACTTTTTTCTGTAAATTTTGGCTTCCCTTTGGGGATATTACCATCAGAAGAGCTATTCACATTTTGCAGTAGAAATCTGATCTATTAGAATCTGTAACAAAGATGACACTTTTATTTGTAGGTGAGATAAGAAGAAGTCTGTCCAATTGGATTCATTGAACATCTATTGACAAAACAATTAATCTGCAATCTCATCCTATTTTTAAAAATATCACAGTGATTACATTTATCCATCAAGACTATTTCTGGCACTACTATGCGAACAAGAATGAATAATGAGATCAAATTATAAAAGATTTTTGAAATCATATGCTGATGTTTTTCTATTTTTGTTATTCTAAAATATTTATTTTAAATTTATAATGTTACATAATATTTTAAATCAACTGTGTGCAAAACAGACTAGTGTTTCAGTTTTAAACAACTTTCACTTTTATATATTTGTGTTTGTTTCCATGAGGCACTGAAAAGGGCAGTTTGTGATATGAGAAAACTAATTATTCTAAATAAAAATTAATTTGTTATTCTTGTTTTGTTATATCTGCTGAACAAAGCTTATAACAGATACATTCCTTGATCCAACAATTTGTATAATTCACACATTACTCAATGTCTTGCTTGTTTATATAGTGATACTCAATAAAAAATAGGAGATGGTGCATTTTGAAGGGTAAAATAATAATACATTTTACGACATTAAAAAGAATTCGTTTTAAAATTGGTAAGGAAGGAGAAATATTTTTGTAATTTTTAACAATACAAAAGCGAAACTTTAAATTTCTTAAAGTCAACAAATTAGTCAAATAAAGTTTAATGAAAACATGCATTTAAAAAATGTATAAACTTATCACTTGAGATAAAATGAAGCATACTATTGTAAATAATGCATGCACTCAAAAAAATTATATTAAGTTTTATCTGAATGCTTCATTACAATTATTTAAACTCTTAAATTGTTAATACATTAGAGATCTTAAAAATCCAACCGACTAATTTAGCTTTTATGTAATTTTTCAACATTCAAAGATGCAGAAACAAAACAAGCTTTTTTTAATTTTTAATAGTAAAAAATAAAATAAATTCATAGTATTTTATATCACATGAAATGTTTTGGATAAAATATCAAAATATTTTCCTTGATACAGGCATTCCAATTTTAAACGTAACATAATGGTTCACAAATTAAAGTTGACTAATGAGCAGTGTTGTAAAAAAACTCAAGTTGATTAAAATTTCAAACTCTATAAACTTTTTTTTATATTTGAAATATTATTTAAGAACGTCTTTGAGATCTATTTGAGATATTATTAATAGATGTAAGTATTATAAAAAAAATTGAATAGTCATGAACCTTCACAATCATGAGACATTTAGTAATTAATGAAGAAATACAAAATTATCTAATACATAACCATTAGGAGTATAATGAGGAGACTTCCAGATATCTGCTACCTTTATGGAACACTATGTAAAGTTAATTTTTTTCGTTAAATTATCATAAAGTGCAAAAGAATTGATTTAAAAAATATAGTGTGCAAAAATATTACTAGTAGATTTCTAGATATATAATGATCATGCATTCTAGTGCCGTGTCATCACATTTATAGTAGTGCAAAGAAATTTGTTAATTAACATAGGGGATAAACTTGAAAAATGCACTATTATATTAATTAAATATTATTTAAAACAATTAGAAACAGAAATTTTTATATGGAAATGCAAATTTTGTTTAAACAGTTTTAAAAAAATATAAATAGATCTAGTCTAAAATGGTCTCAGTTTTTAATCAAAATTTTGCAAAATTTATTAAGTATCAAGTATGTTTTTTCTTTTCAGAAAAATAAAATCTTGAAATGATAGATCTTAATCCCAAATGAAAATAAAAGTACAAATTTGTGTGACTTTAAAAAAAATTAATTTTAATTCTAATATGAAATTAAAATATTTTTATAATACAATCTGTATTTCTGACTTAAGGAAAATTGTCAAATTTTCAAATGTAAATATACTTTTCTTTTAGCATTATCAAAGTTAAGAATTGAATTTTATGCTGAAACTTAAAAATTTCAGCAAGTAATAGCTTTTTTGTTGTTGTTGTTGTTTTTTTTTTTGTTTTTTTTTTCAATTACTACTTAATATTAAAATATTACACAGTGGGAAAATATATCAAATCATGCATTTTTTTTTAGCAAGATCTTTAAACCAAATGATACATTTCTAAATCAAATTTTGTCCTCTTAAGCCTTTTTTCTTTCTTGTAGGGTATTTACAATTGGTATGAATTCTTACAGAATTTTGTATTTAAAAAAAATTATGAATATATAGCTCCAAGATGTTTCAAATTTTGCTTTTAGATTTTCTCACAAATTTTAGAATAGATAAAAAAAACTAATTTTTAATGCATATCTAAATAATACTTTCTTAAAAAATGTATGTAATATTTCAAAATGTACAACATTGTTTTTAAAACTGGAGAGTGGCATGCATCTGTCTCAATGTACAAAAATTCTTTTTATAAAAGGAAATATTAAATCACATGTAAATATAATTTATAGGGAAACATATTTTTATATGATTAATGAAGCCTGAGAATTTATTCAGGTGAATGTGCACTTACCAAATCTGTGTGCTGTGAATATACCTGTGACACAAACTCATGAATCTTAAAGGCTTCCTGACACTTTACAACCCTAAAACTAATTTTAACATTCTGCTAATGATACATTAACAAATGCAGCCTAGACTATTACATAAATGTATGTTGGCTAAAAAACCATTTAAGTCACATTTAAATGTTAGATTAATGCAAAAAATGTTGCATTTGTTAACAAACTGTACTAAAATGAAAAATATAATTGCTTTATCTTTTTATTTAGTATTCCACAAGGGAAAGATATTTTTGGTGCAAAATGCATGTTAAGCATATTGTATTGTTTTAAATCTCTGAATTTAAGGGGGATTTCACTCTAAACATTGGTTGAACAAAATATAATATATTCACCAATATAAAATGTAAAGCTTTCTATAAAACTAAAATTCTTTATAAACAAAATGAGCTTTAAAAAAAATTGTTTAACAAAAGCAGCTTTTCAAAATCAGTGATTTAACTTTGCCCTTACAGCCAGTGACTTAAACAGTATTAATAAAGAAGGAAACATAAAATGTGTACACCAAACAGTGTTGCAGGAGTGCAAAAATACAAAAGTATTTTCAGGTTAACAATAATAAAACAAGAAAATGCACTTCATCACTACTTTGACCACATAACCTATTGACTGATGGTGTTTGTTTGTTTTTTTTAGTTGAAACCAAAGCAAAGATATAATTTTAAAGAATAGCATAAACAAAACAAAACTTAATTAAGCAAAATAAAAAGGTAGTAACTGTCATTTGTAAAAAACATGCATTTGTTAAAACTATTTGTATTTTATTGTGGAAAAACTAAATCCAAAATTTTTTAGATAAATTTTGCTTTGCACTTCAGTGATCAGTCAACAAAATATGGGTGAGACTGCAATCTGGCTTATAGATTAGTAGATGGATGTCATGTAAACAGTGTATGAGTGAGCTAATGGACGTGACCATATGGGTGTCAATGACATGGTCTCCTCCACAAACACATCAGGCAGAGTCAGTCAGGAGAATAGACTGCTCCAAGACTATGGGACCCTTGCACCACATGGGATGAATGTTGTGTTTGCACTGACAACCTAAATGATTAGGCGTGCCCACTCTCTCCTTTCCAAATAAACTCTTACTACCCTCTTCTGACTATTGCTCTCTTTGGCTCTGGATTTCACCACAGCTAAGGTTTAATTTCTTTATATTCATTTTATTTGTGTACTATATGTTCACTGAAGAGGGCTCTTTGCTGAAACGTTTGCTGTGTTATGATGTCATGTCATGCTCGCTCATGCCCTGTTTACATGTTAACACTCTTCTAAAAGTGATCAGTAAAAAAAATTGACCTTTTTTATAAAATGCAGCATAAATAGAAACTCTGTTTGGAGCCAAGGTTATTTTGTAAAAGCACAATTAATACATTTTAGATAAACTTATACAAGTGAAGAACTTATTAAAATAATTTATGCTCTACTCTGTTTTCATCAGTTAAATGCACAATAGGATCTAAGTTTACCTGACAGACTGGGGCATAGTTACAGAAGATGATTCGCTCATCGAGCTGTTGAGTAGATCACTGTAATGCAGGTTTTCAATACACTGAAAAAAAATTAATGAAACTTGCAAAGTAAATAAAAACGGACTATTATTATTAAATATAATATCAAATTGGTACTTAAGAATGATTATTTACTTAGGAACATTCACTAATGAAATTCCAATAAATTATCATATAGAATATATAGGAATTGCTTTTTTATAGGGCTGTTATCGATTAAATTAAAATTAATCGTTAACTTTTGAAAAATTACCGAATAATTAATCGATAATTTTGATTAAAGCAAAAAATAAGATGTATGACGTCATTAAACTGAAAATTTCAAGGGAAGTAAAAAAACAGGCAATTTACTTTTTTTTGTATATAGATATAAGTAGTTCAATATAACTTCAATGAATTTGAAATTTGTTATTATCAATTAAGTAAAAACAATGTTTAATTGTTCATATAATTTCCTTATAAAACACCTTATTTTAAAGTTTACATTTTAAAAATCTTTTTTGTTTAAATGGAGAAGTTTGTGCGTAAAAAAGCAACAATTTTTTAATATTAATAATTGATTATTTAATGATAAATTGGCGATATCATTCACAAGACTTTCCATTGTTTTAATCGCTATTTTATCCCATTAAAATAATTTTAATCTATAAAAAATTACCGATTAATCGAGAAATTAATCGATAATTTCCACAGGCCTACTTTTTTAAAAAGAAATCTGAAAAGACTTATTGTGCTAACACACTAATTACATAAAGATAATTTAAATAAAGACAAAATCCATTTCNTATAAATAAAATAAACAAAAACAACATATATTCTTTTATATATATATATATATATATATATATATATATATATATATATATATGTGTGTGTGTGTGTGTATGTATAAATATATATTTAACAATTGCTACAAAGCATATTTTCAATTTCCTTTAGTTAAGACTAACCTATCTTTTTGAATATCTATATGAATCACAAATCAGTCTACCTGGCTTATATCACTACACCAAGCTGCCTTCTCGTGGAGAGTGCTTGCCACCAAAGTGATAGTTATTGGTGGACCACTCTTTGAATCAATAATGAGTCGAAAATCAAGACCATTGTATTCTGCCTTTGGTTCCTTCTCAGTCAAACCTTGTAGAGGCAGGAGGTTTGCAGCTGAAGTCTGACTACCAAGACTTAGATTAGAGTCCAATGATGAGGCTGTAAAAATATAAATATTTGAGAAAATGCTTTAGTTTAAAGAAAGTATTAAACCAATCCTTAAAAATGTAACTATTAGTACTGCTTCATCTTCAAAATTATCTTGCTTTGCAAAGTATTGAAATTTTAATCAAGTAAAATATTTTAAGGATTGCAGGAAATAAATGCTTGAAGCAGAATTTCCTAATTTAGTTTTAAAAGCTCATAATCCATGCCATGTATTTAGTATTATTTAAAATCAAATTCTGAAATTTAAAATAAAATGAACTGATTTTATTAATAAAATAACAAGCTTGTGCAAATTAGGAAGTTACAGCATCTTACTTTTAACCTGATACCTTCTCAAATTTAAAAAAACATCATGGTAATAAAAATTTTAACCAATAAAAGAAGATATTAATGTTCTCACTTGATATACTTATTATTTGGTATAGCACTTAAATAAAAACTTTTATCAGGTGTAATTGGCAGCAAATGCAGTGAAAAATTAAGATTCTTTTCTAACTCTTAGTAACTCTTAGCTCTAAGGCACAAAATAAGAAAATAATGTATTTTAGATGGGAACGTACCAATGCATTAAGCAATTTATTAACTTTCCAAGAAACTGAAATTGTTTCAAAGGTTTAATAAAACTTAGCTCTCTCTCCATTTCTTTTTAATGTACCTAAATAATTTTTAAATTTATTATTTTCTAGTTCACATGATGAAGTCGGTTTTGACTTGAGAGAAATTGTAAATAAAATTCTTCATAAACTTTATTTTTCTCTTCACTATTAAGTGAAATATAAATGACACTTCTGCCAAAAAATTAATGCTATACTACACAATATATTTGTCAATTATTTACCATAAATATCACAGTACAAACTAGCATATTATTTTACTAAAGATATAAAGCTTATATAGCTCTAGCATACTAAAGATATGGAAGAAGTGTATACAAAGATTTATTAATGTTTACAGCCAATCTGAGGCACAATTTTACCTAAAGCAACAACAGAAAACCCTATACATTTTAAATCTTCAGTCTAGTTGACATACCAAATGGTAACAAGGGTCAATAGGAGCCTACAAGCCATCAAGTTAAAGGTAAATTTTTATATTCATTAGCTTTAAAAACTATTTTTTAGTTGTATAAAAGCACATTACATAGAGCAGAGTCAGATTAACTTTGAAGTATATTTATATGCAGACAGTTATTTTGAAATACACATTTGCTATACAATTTGTATTTGTAATGCCATTCTATAAGATTTAATTTTATTTTTACAGGACAGCATGTGACTTTGCTAATTATTTATTATTTTCTGAAGAAAACTGCTGATAAATTTAAAAATAATAATAATATAGCTTGATAAATCAATTATAAACTTTTATAGATTATACATAGACAAAAACTGTGGCAACATTCAAGACTAGGAATCTTGTATCACCAAGTGTAGACTGGTGAGAAACAATTATTTATTTATTCTTTTAAAACAAATTACAAATATGAGGACCAATGTCCAGGTAGGAAAACAATAGTAAGACTAATTAGCCTACAAGTCTATTTATTCTGACAAGATTGAAATGAACAACACTTTGATCTAGATTGAAAAGGATTCTATTTATAGAACATATTTCCACACAAAAAAAGGAAGGCTTTTAGGTGTATCAAAGGCAAACTTTAGCTCAATGCCCTTTTTACTTAGCTCAAAATAATTGGAAGAAATAATGAAAATATGTGTAAAATGTATAACAATGTCTGTTACAAGTTTTATCAATTCATTAAAGTTAATATGGTCATTATTAAATTAATGACATTAAAAGCATTTATATATTTTTAGACCTTTTGTAATAGAATAACTGTTTGAAACATGCACAGATTAACATCAGACATCAGAGAAATAAACTACACTAAAAACACAATATGTTACAGTCTCTACAGAGGAATCTACAAACATAGCCTAACTGTAAACGGAAATTAGCATTACAATGCCAGGAGCAACTATTTCTGATCACAATGACCAAGCGCAAAACAGCAGAATCTTTGGTACCTAAGTCCAGCAACTGAGAGCTTCGAAGAATCCAGGAGAAGTTGCCAATGTTATCCAGTGAAGCTGAAACTAAAGTTGATAAAATCTTCTCTTTCTTAATGATTTATAATGAAAGTCTTTGGCGGGTATGTTAAATGAACTAAGAAAATTAGTCAAGTTATATTAGAGCAAACCTATTATTTCAGATTTTAAAAGAATTTATATTTTAGGGAGCCCATTTGTATATATATATATATTTATTTATTTATTTAAACATATTTTTCATAACCAAACTATTAATTCCGAAAGCTTTATATTTGCTAAATTTATTTAATAAAATTAGTTTCTAAGAAAATCACTATAATAATAATTCCAAAGAGTGATATACTATGCTCAAAGAATGCTGCTGCACATTTTTCACACACTTAGAATCTATCATTTCTATTTTCCCCACAAACTTTAAAAATGCTGATAGACGCAATCTAAATTTCATTTATGAAAACCAAAAATTAGAATGTTGTATTATCAGATATCCATAACACTACAATAAATAATAAACACTAAAACATTTTGTACTGCTTGTAAGAATATCTTTTTTTTCCCTAAGATATATTTCGGAATTTTATCTGAGATTAAAGCTATTTTATTATCTTTATTATACCAGATACAAAATGTGCTAAGGTTATTAATAGAGTTTTCCAGAGTAAATGAATAAGTGAATAAATGATTCAATCAGTGATGAGTGGAATTATATTATAGTTATCTATTTTTAGCACTGATTAAAGCATGTCCTCTCTGAACTGCTAGAGAACTGCTTAAACAAATACATTCTTACTTTATTGCCTATAAAAAAAATATTAATATTTGTTCAAAATTTTGCACACAAATTATTAACAAAGACCATAATGATATTATAAGGACAACAATATTTATCAATTTTTGCAATATTAATGAGGTTATCTTCTTGTGTTCCAGACATCAAGAGAAAATCTCATAAAATGTTTATTTTATTAATAGCCTACAGCCTACAGCCTACAGTGTTTGTAAAAATTTTAAAAGAGGATGTGTTTGAAAATTAGTCTATTGCAGAGTAGGTAACAGCACTAATTATAGAATGTCATTTTTTAAAAATGAGAAATATAACAATTTTGAAAGATATTTGATTTTATTCTCAACTAAAACTTAGTTAAATTGTACACTATGTTAGTTTTATAAATAATTTATTCATAAAATATTAACTCATAAAGACGAGTTCACACTGCCAAAATTTGTTTGTTAGATTCTCAATTTAGAAGGCACTTCTAACTCACGTCATGATATTGAAACCTCATGCAACTTGGTGTGACAATGATCAAGCCAGTATATTTCATTATGATGGATTAATGTGAGAAGTCAGGTACATTGACAGCTGGTAAAGATTTTTTTTTAGTGTTCATCGATTGTGTCAGCTTTACAAGTTAGTTGAACAAGAACAGAAAATGGAGCGGTAAATAATTATTTTTAAAAAAAAATTTAAGTAATGTAAGTTGAACTTTTGGGCATGGTCATGTTAGTGAATGTGAGACACATCAGGCCCACAGATGGTTACATTGATGATTAAAAGTGACAGCTAGTGGTACATAGCTGAAATCAAGCACTACAGAAATGGAAAGTAAGAGGAAGAAAATCAAGTCACAGTGCCGTCTAAAGCACAGTGTAAAGGCTTATAAAAATTATTCATTTTGCAGTAATAATAATTAGTACATATCAAACTGTTGTTGTTATGGTGGAATGTTTTCTTAAATGATACAAAAAATAATTCAAAAAGCTAAATTCAGTTGAGGTGAGATTGGTATAAAATACTGTTTTATAAAAGAGGTATTAATTATTATAAACTAATTCAGTCAAATACTAATTAGATACACAATCACACTTTAGGTGAGCCTTTTCAAATGCATTGCTATTAGCTATATAGCCACTATGTTTGCTGTTTCTGCTGAATTCTATGTTCTCTAAAAAAAAAAAAAATATAGCACTAACACAAACTACATCAGTTCTGCACCTGAAACCTAATTTGTGCCTGCTCAGTGCAAACACCAAAATTTGATGTTGAATATCTCTGAAAGCTGGAGATTGGAGGCCTAAACATAAACATTTATCAGTTGTTTCTGAACATTGATTTGTGGATGGAACAAATTTGCAGTGTAAATAAAGTGAATTTACAATTAAGTTTTAAATCTACATTCTGAAAAGTAAAAATATTTACCATACATCTAACATTTTACCTCAAGATAATAAAATAGTTTATGTAAAACTTTGAGAAAAACAAAATTCAGTGCAAGGTTGACTATAGTGTCTTCTACTGGGATTTAAGTATAGTTATGGAAGCAAAAAGAGCAAAAGAAGTTACAACGAGATTAAAAGAAATTTTTTAAAAGAAAAAATACTCTAACATTATTTACTTACTTTCCTCATCAAAGAAAAAGATATCTGAATTGGGATCCTCTATTAAAGTGCAATCCAAAAGAACTATTTTTCCAATGTGCTAAATGGGAAACAAAAAAAATTAATTAACAATTCAAGCTTACCCAAATGTGTAAACTCATTCAAATGTATTCAATTCAAATGACACCTTTCATAATTAATTAAAATAAATATTGTAGAGAGACTACCGGTAATTCTTTTTTAGTTTTAGCGATGGAGGAAGTAAGGAAATAGTTCTCCTATGTATGATTTGCATTCATTTAAAAACTAATCATTTGAAAGAAACTGAAACTGTTTTTTTATTACATTTTTATGTTTAATCTCATAAAAAAACTTTTGATGATAATAATAGCTTAAGAGAATAAGTCATAGCTTCCTACAACTACATATGATGCTATTTTTTTTTTCTATAGCTCTTTTTCACTAGTACTAGTATGCTAAATGCGAAACAAGATGATCAAAAGTTGTGTTGCTCCTTTACATTTTCATCAATTGTTTTTAATGATCATTTGAAACATAAGCATCTCACATTCAAGCATTGACTTCTTTGTGCCCGATAACAGAGCAAAGCAAAGGAAAGGATTTCATTAAATAAATGGCACTTTCTAACTCTATTACTGAATACAAATATTAATATTGTAAGTAAAAAAAGAGAGAATTCATTGATTCTGTACACAGAAATCGGAAATTAACCTCATTTAAAAGAAGACAGAAGCTGATACAGTCATTGATTGATATTATTAAGCCTCGTTCTAATCACGGATAACATTTTGCCTACCCACACTGAAGGGTCGTGCCAGTTCAAGTTGCATCCTGAGACGTTATCTAAACACAGTAATTATGGGCTTATGAAAAGTCTAGGATGAGTCCAGGGTCCAGCCATTTTCCAAACCAGGTCCGGCAAAAGCAAATGACGAGAGACGAGGACAATCCCCATGCAATAGACAAGACGTCTAGCTAAATGAAGGTGTCTCATGTAACCAACTAATCAATACATGTTTTCTTTTAAATCCCCAAGAAGCAAATAGTGAGTCCTCCGAACAACCCCCACCACCACCCTCCAATCCAAACATGGCCTGCCACTAAAAATGGGTCAGCGTGTCTGTCTAAAGGAGAGAGGTGAATCTGGGGTCACGATGGGCATTTATTGATTAGTGTGATCGCAAGAGGTCAATTAACATCGTAAGTTCAAGAGTTCACTTAGTCTTCGGTTTCATAGAGATCTGATTTTCAGAATTAAGACTTTTGTAATGTGATCAATGTATCTTCTTTTAGAAACAAAAAGGCATTATGTATTTAAAGCTTTACATTGCGTTTAAATTGATGAAAATTGTAAATGTTAATCATTTTATTTTTGTCTCAACAAAACTCAGTTTCCTCTGAAATGCGAATACCAAACAGATTTAAAAGAGAATTATTTTAATTTGATAAAGTAAAACTCTCCCAAACTACAACCCATTTATACACACACAAAAAATTAAACAAAATGAGGGGTGAGACTGCAATCAGGCTTATAAAAAAATTAAATGGAAAAGACGTAAACAAGGTAAGGGTTAGCCTGACAGGTATAAAAAAATATACTGTGTTTCATGATTCATGGCGTCTACCTTTGACTTTGTTTCCTGGGGTCTGTTGTCATTTTACGTGTTCTACTATTAGTTCTCTGTGACTCCCAATCCACGTCCCTTAGATCTATCATTGCTTTCTAGTATCCAAACTTTATTTCTGGTAGATCTACTTACAATAATATTTTTTCCTTTTAATTCGTATCTTTATCTAGATCCTTTTATTTCCCTTTGAGCGTATTTGAGTTCATGATAGTTGCCTACAGTCACTACTGTCTTAAATCCCTTTCCAAATCCCCGATGTGCGGCTCACTTTGTTTCCTGGATTCATCTTTGTTGCATCTTAATTTCCATGGGAAAACAATTGTATCAGGAGTGTCCCCTTTGAGGCCTTTTGTCAAATTTTTCAAATGCGTTCTTCTGAACTCTGGTGTCTTATTCTTGTGTTTCTCATCTTACCGACGGCCTGGTTTATTCGATATATTAAATAGATAACGCCTTTTATTATAAAGGTGTGGTAGGTATGATAAGTGATAAAAAAAATAACATGATCGATTTATAGCTGATCAGCCACTTGCTTGTGAGACGATGTTCAATATACAGTTAGTTGAGCGTAATGCTATAAATAATTCAACACATCTTGAATTGGGGTGGATATTTGAGTACAAGTGTACTGCTTGCAAGTAGTATCGTATGTATGTAGAGTGAAGCTTCCTTACCCATAGATTAGAATATATTATAAAAACTGATTGAAGGCTTCAGACAGTGGGGTCAATTTAAATAAATATCAAGTGTTGAAAGCGAGTGGGCAGTTGTCAGGGGAACTTAACTAAAGGAATTTATGGATCTTAATCCTGATGTTGTTCCCCCTCCCCTAAAATGTTTGCTTCTTCTTTATGTAATAAAAGCTCATTTGAATCATTAACAGTGGTGCGGGAACAAGATAGAATGTTGAACTGCTTTATTATTTTCTAAACTGAATTTCAAACAGTAGGTTTTAGTACACAATATATCAGTATGTAAGAATCTAACATGCTGGGATATTTTCTATAATCAAATAAAGTGACCATTAAAAATGATAACAGCATAGCCATGTTCAAGTTGAGATATTAGCTAACTAAAACACGCCACGCCAGTTTCATAGGAATTATTTAATTATTTAATTGTCTACTGGAACATCTGGTCAACACAGACCTTCAGTACCCAACAGGTTACACCAATAAAATTGAGCATTGCATTGCTTATTTTTTAGTTCAACAGGCTTGAAGAGATCCAACCTTCAGTTATTGCAGGCTGGCCCCTGAAATTTAAGTGCTTCTGTTGAATTGTTTAAGTTGTTGCCCAGCGCTGTCTGGACTTCTTTCAGGAGGCCAAGGCGAAGTCATACGTTCAGAAAATGTTGTAAGACAATGACCAGCACATGGCTCACGCACTAGTAGTGGGTTTTAAAGAGTGAAATGTCAAGCAAAGCATATGTGAGTTAGTTTAGTAAAGCGCACTCTCTATCGCAGACAGATATTTCATCATATTTCATCGTTAGGAAACTCCTCTCACATCATTTGAACTGGATAGTTGGTTGTTTGTTTTTTAAAATTACATCAGAACACTAAAACGCCTCACGTTACAACAAACACGAATGCCAAAATGCTTCAGCTCATCACATGTGGACACATACGCTAATCACCTAAGATCAGTAAAACTGGCAGCGTGTTGTCTTTAGAAAGTCCCCACCCAAAGTCAGTAGATCACATCATTTTAAAGAACACTAAAAGGCAACCAGCTGGCTCCAATGTGCGTTGAGCACATAAACTTATTTGGAAAAGACCCCCAAAATAATAACTTAATAAAGGATTTTATAAGTTATAAACATTTTTAAATTATCTTATCCATGTGCTCATGATCACCCTAAAATGGGGCAAACTGTTTTGAGGGTGGCAATAATGTAACTAAAGCCTGAGACCTCCTTCAAAACTTGTCCTAAATCGTTCTGAACAATACATGATCATTTGAAAAATAAGACAACAAGAAACTATATACAAAACGCATTCCTAAATATAAAGCGCATTCTGTGCTCCGGCGCTTTCCCACCTGCTTGTAAGAGTAATGTTGCACATCATTCTTTAAAACCACGAAACTAATGGTTCTAAAAGTAACATAACATGTCACAGACGGCCTCAAACACACGTTTAATTTTAATCTGCATCTATCTTCAAGACGCTGTCATTTCTGACGACGGCAACACTTTTTAACCACAAACCATAGTGACACGCTGCCCGGAACTTACCTTAGCTAAATGGAGACGGCCATTGGAAGCCCTTGTCGTTAGAAGGATGTGGTTCGTGAAGAGAAACACTTGGCGCACGACCTCTTTCTTGCTCTCCTTGAAGGAGGAACTGAACGAACCCAGGCGCCCTCGGTTCGACTTGCCCTTCTCATTCAGGATCTGCAGTAGCGGTCCTGATGTAGAGCAGACCAAACACAAACAATCAAGTCACGAAATGGTCACTGTCTAATAATAGCCACAGACCGGAGCAGTCCCGCATAAGCTGACAAATCCTTGACGTTATCTACTTGTAAATGTTGTGGGTTAGAGAGATGGGAGTGTTCGATGTGATCTTCCGATTCGTAAATATATTACGGAACTGAGGGGGGTCGGGGGACAAGGGGGGGATATTCCTTAAAAATTATCACGATGTTCCCCCCTAAAATATGTTCAGTACAATCACACAGTTGGGGTCACACAGACGGCACCATTGTGACAGTGCGAGAGATCGACTGGGCGACATAACTCGATGCCACACGTCGCACTAAGGACGATCAGTGGCAGTGGAATTCCAAGATTTTTTTTATCAACAAACAAACAGATCACAGAAGCATTTAAAAAACGAAAAACGTTGCACGGCTTGTTTTAAAAAAAAAATCAACACAGCTTGTACACACTACACAGAAGCACAGTCCTATATATAAGCGGTGATAAAAAAAAATAACAGCAGACCAGCTATGGATTTATGGACTTCTAAAAGGCGGCTACAATGAGCTTGCGTCGGGCCAGTCAGCATTGAAGCCAACCCGCTCACTGCCACGCCGCTGGATGCACGAGACAAATTATTGATGAGCTAAGGCGGGTGGCTCAGCGCGTATCGAGACACCGTTCACCGCTGTGTAAAGGTCTCAAAATTTACACACTCCTCTGTGTAAAGCTGTAAAACACTCATTCCTGTCCATCTTTTTATTTTTTTTTAAAAAATAATAAATATTAAAAAACCGACCAAGCAGTCACTGCTTTTAAAGTAAAATATTGACGATTGACATGTAAAGCATTTTTGCCAGAACTTTCATTTTACCGGACCGGTGGACACAATTCGTATGTATGTGCCAATAGCCGGATCTAGTGTTTTGATTTTATTCTTATCCACGTTGTTCTTATCGCTAATGAAAGGCTCGTGGTCCGTTGATACCCCGTGAATTTTACGTTACGGGCAACGCAGGTGTACTGTAAAGCGTTGATTTCGCCTATTGGCGTACCGAAACATTCGCAATTGCCACTAATTAAAACTTTCGGATATAAATACACTGTCCTTTAAAAGTATTATGTTTCAAATGCAACGCTACCTCTTAAGGCGCAAAATAAAGACAGTGATTATTAAAAGCTGTAAGGTTTGTTTTACACGAAGTTGAAGCCGGAGAGAGTGAGGGGGGAGGGGAACCCAGCATATCGCTTGTCAACATTTTTCCCCGCTGGCTTTACACCTTTAATTATAGATGAAGATCCTTTGTACATTAACAAGACGTATCCGAATACATTCAGTATTCTTAAAATAATTGAAAGCTTTGAAACACGTCAAAAGTTGTTAAACATAGTATATGTCCAATTAGTTCAAACAGACAATGTTTTCAGGGGTACATATAGGTCTACGACTGACATTTTTTGCATTTTGACATTGTCAAAAAATCCAATTCATTATTATCAACGTGAACACCCACTTGGGCCATTTTCTATACAAAATATTTGGGCGTCAATTTCATATTACAACCCCATGCACATAGAATAAACAAAAAAAGTACAAATACTTGTAGCGTTATCTTCGGAGATTTTAATTTTGCTGTGTCATTTAAAATAATAAATCTCGTTGCCAGTCTTTTCAAATGACTATGACAAGAAACCTTTTTTGTTCGACCAATTAACCGCGGTTAAATCTAGTTATATCTCCACTTTACATCAATGCAATGAAATTAATTCCTTGATTGACATAAATTGCACATCATCCATGCATGCAACCTCTGCATACCTTTACAAATTTTTGAAAGTATTCAATTTTTTTTTTTATAATTATGTGGAAATACTTTATTTTTAAAATTAGAATAAACGAAATATTGATGCTTATCTGTGTGATTGATTTGGAAGAAAAAAAGATAAATGAAGAATTTTTTCTTTAATCTTTATCAACCATTAAAAATATTCAGTAGTTATATTTTTTTTTAAAAATATTTTTTATACATATATACGGTATTTGATATTTGGAACGCTCCTAAGGTAAGGTACGGACTTGTAATTTTATTTGCAACTTGCTGACTTCTTTTAGCCATGTCCTTACAATTTTGTTATTCTAAGTAAGTCCAAAGTTTACCCAAACGTTCAGAAAGAAATCACACAATTTAAATATATCATGTACTCAATAATTAACCTTGCAAAATTGTCTGGATCTTTTTACAAGCTGTCCGGACAAATTGACGTAAAATGATTTTTAAGTTTGTAAACGCTACTTGATAAAATAAATATTTATCTTTAAATGTCTCATAATTCAAGTTTTTTTGTTTTTTAAATGAAGAAATAATGTATCCTATACTTGAAAACTAATTTGATACAAGCTAGCTACCTTGAAGATAATTAAAATAACATCTTTTAAAAAAAAAAAAAAAAAAAAAAAAAGACAGCATAAAGGAAAGCAGTTATTTACAGGAATTCCACAGCTCATAACAAACTAACGCAAAAGTTAACCATCCCCCGCCTCCGCGCCAAAAATATATATTTCAGGAAAAATAACCATTAGATAAAAGCTATTAACCAACAAACGTGCTTTTTTTAAATTTAATAACACAAAATTGACAACCAACTAAACATACACATAATATTCACTCAAATCCAACTACCACTTTTAACATTGATTTCTAGTAAATTGTAATAACCAGCATCGTTTAGAAAACATACTCTATACTTAAAACATGTTCAGTCTCTGGCGACCACGTATCTGAATAATAAATATATTTAATTTGCTCACACTCATACATACAAAGGTTAAGTACTTTTAAAGTTATTTATACACAAATAAATAAAATATAGACGAAGGAAAATAAAGTGTCGATCAGCCCACAACCAATAACATGCAACCATCTACCCACAACCAATAACATGCAACCATCTACCCACAACCAATAACATGCAACCATCTACCCACAACCAATAACATGCAACCAACTACCCACAACCAATAACATGCAACCATCTACCCACAACCAATAACATGCAGCCATCTACCCACAACCAATAACATGCAACCATCTACCCACAACCAATAACATGCAACCATTTACCCACAACCAATAACATGCAACCACCTACATACAACCAATAACATGCAACCAACTACCCACAACCAACAACATGCAACCATCTACCCTCAAACAATAACATGCAACCATCTACCCACAACCAATAACATGCAACCATCTACCCACAACCAATAACATGCAACCATCTACCCACAACCAATAACATGCAACCACCTACCCACAACCAATAACATGCAACCACCTACCCACAACCAATACACATGCATGCAACCACCTACCCACAACCAATAACATGCAACCACAACCCACAAGACCACACTACGGTATACTACTCAACCAACAACCCCACTACACACGCACAGAACCAACGCACGGCCTGGGTGACGACAAAATGAAACAACTTGGCTGGGTGAAGGGGGGAGCGTGGGGTGGGGGATGACTGCCTGTCTGAGATTCAATATCGATCTCTCTCGCACGTGCAGTGGGCTGCTTGAAACTAGGTCAATCCCACGCACGCGCTCCATAATTATTATTGCCAAGGTCACAAAGACAACGTTTACACACAAAGGCTAGTGGTACCGTCCACAGGGAACTCAGTACCGTCATTGTAAAAACACATCTTCCCCGGGGGAATTCAGCACCGCATAGTACTACACACTTTCTATGGGAACTCAGCACGATCATTGTTCAACACAACACTCCACGAAAACCGAGTACGACTGTAACTGTCATAAAAATCGTCTGCCATTAGACTCTATATTCATTTCTTTTACAACACACCTAGAGGAAGAACTAAATACACTACGATTTTTCTCTTCTTAACGCGAAAAAACATTGAAACTGGTTTTAAACGCCGCCCCTAATAACTCACAGATAAAGTTCAGCCCACCCTACAGCTTACCTTATCCTTATTACGCCAATGACTAATTAACAGTATATTTTTCATAATGGAAAAGATAATAATAAATAAAATAAAGTACTATTATTGCAACAACACATCTATGCTACAGCGTACCTTCCTTATTAAGAAACACACAGCACCACAAGAAAGTGTAGGCACACCTTCCATAAGGCATATAGTACCAGAATACTGCGCACATTTATTTAATGCTCAGTGCTGCTTTTGCTGTAGCACCCTCAAAGAAAAAGTATTACCATGTCCATTGTACCATTAATGAGAACTCAGAACTTCTAGTTACAATACAGACCCATTTCTGGCAGCATTCTTTTATTGAAACTCAAGTTTTTGCCGTACACTTTTTAAAATCAAAAGTAGGTTTTGAACTGTTTATCCCAACAAAAATCTATTCCCTACTCTATTTTTTATATGTAAGATTGCCACAATTCCCCTTTTCTATAAATCATTTTGAAATAGATATAGACATTTTGCAAAATTCAACGCAGATCTTTGAGCTGTGCATTCGGCAAAAGGGCAAAACGGCTCCCAGATATAAAATCCAACAATTGACGCCCCCCCCCCTTTTCCCAGAAAATTGGGTCGCCAAATATAAGGAACCTTTCAATAAGGTCCCAAACAACGAGGCACACAAAAAATGGACACAACCCATAATCTATACCTTCTCAAAGTGTCACAACCTATCACATTTTATTTAGAGTCTTTATTTATTACAGACGCTCCTGCTAGATATAAGATATTGCGCCTGTGCGCAATAGTGTGAGGCTGATTATACAGTATACAGGTGACTTTACAAATAAAAATAAATAAGTATATTTAAAAAAATTGAAAATAAAATTAAAATCAAATCCAGTCTAGTAGGCATCTTTTTTTCTTTAAAACCTTATTAAAATCAACAATATTTTATGAAATAACACACATTATAAAAACGTCTTTGGCCCTATTATCGTGGGGGTACAAACAAGCGGCTTTTTTCCCCACATGAACCAATGCCCTTTAGTAACAGTCCCTTTTGAACAGACTAAAATTTCCGCGCAAAATGGTAAGACCCAGCTTATCAAAAGCTCAGTATTTTGGAACACCAACACTTAAGATAATCGTACTCAGAAAAACACAACTTCCAAGCTCTTTCATAACCTTTTATCCACCTACAGTACAGGTATGAGTAACACAATGGCTGACTTTTCACTAAGAAACGCTTATGGAAAGTCTCACCATTTTAGAACCATACATTCAAAATCTCTGTTCCTGTCACATTACAGGTTCTCACAAAGCTTCCCACTCTTTCAAAGACATTATACTCTGAGGCAGCTTCATTCTCTCATAAATACATTCTCTCACACAACTTTATCCTCTCACAAATACATGTTCTTACATAGCTTCATCCTCTCACAAATACATGCTTTCACACAACTTTATCCTTTCACAAATACATGCTTTCACACAACTTTATCCTCTCACAAATACATTTACTCACACAACTTTATCTCTCACAAATACATGCTTTCACACAACTTTATCCTCTCACAAATACATTTTCTCACACAACTTTATCCTCTCACTAATACATGCTTTCACACAACTTTATCCTCTCACAAATACATTTACTCACACAACTTTATCTCTCACAAATACATGCTTTCACACAACTTTATCCTCTCACAAATACATGCTTTCACACAACTTTATCCTCTCACAAATACATTTTCTAACACAACTTTATCCTCTCACTAATACATGCTCTCACACAACTTTATCTCTCACAAATACATTTTCTCACACAACTTTACTCTCACAAATACATGCTTTCACACAACTTTATCTCTCACAAATACATACCCTCACACAACTTTATCTCTCACAAATACATTTTCTCACACAACTTTATCTCTCACAAATACATACCCTCACACAACTTTATCCTCGTACAAATACATGCTTTCACACAACTTTATCCTCTCACAAATACACAGGCTTGTCCATAGGAATGTTTTTTCCATGGGAAACGTCCCATGGGATGGGATGGGATGGGACAGGCATAAATTGCCATGGGATGGGACAGAAAAATATGTCCAATTGACAAGCCTGAGGCTTTTCCATAGGAATGTTTTTCCCATGGGAAACGTCCAATGGGATGGGATGGTATGGGACAGACATAAATTGCCATGTGATGGGATGGGATAAAAAATATGTCCCATAGATAAGCCTGCAAATACATTCTCTCACACAGCTTTATCTCTCACAAATACATACTCTCACACAGCTTCATCCTCTCACAAATACATGCTCTCACACAGCTTCATCCTCTCAAAAATACATACTCTTACACAGCTTCATCCTCTCACAAATACATGCTCTCACACAGCTTCATCCTCTAAAAAATACATACTCTTACACAGCTTCATCCTCTCACAAATACATGCTCTCACACAGCTCCATCCTCTCACAAATACATACTCTCACACAGCTTCATCCTCTCACTAATACATACTCTCACAGAGCTTCATCCTCTCGCAAATACATACTCTCACACAGCTTCATCCTCTCACAAATACATGCTCTCACAAAGCTTCATCCTCTCACAAATACATGCTCTCACACAGCTTCATCCTCTCTCAAATACATGCTCTCACACAGCTTCATCCTCTCACAAATACATGCACTCACAAAGCTTCATCCTCTCACAAATACATGCTCTCACACAGCTTCATCCTCTCAAAAATACATACTCTTACACAGCTTCATCCTCTCACAAATACATGCTCTCACAGAGCTTCATCCTCTCACAAATACATACTCTCACACAGCTTCATCCTCTCACAAATACATACTCTCACACAGCTTCATCCTATCACAAATACATGCTCTCACACAGCTTCATCCTCTCACAAATACATGCTCTAACACAGCTTCATCCTCTCACAAATACATGCTTTCACACAGCTTCATCCTCTCACAAATACATGCTTTCACACAACTTTATCCTCTCACAAATACATGCTTTCACACAACTTTATTCTCTCACAAATACATGCTTTCACACAACTTTATCTCTCACAAATACATACTCTCACACAGCTTCATCCTCTCACAAATACATACTCTCACACAGCTTCATCCTCTCAAAAATACATAATCTTACACAGCTTCATCCTCTCACAAATACATGCTCTCACACAGCTTCATCCTCTCACAAATATATACTCTCACACAGCTTCATCCTCTCACTAATACATACTCCTACACAGCTTCATCCTCTCACAAATACATGCTCTCACACAGCTTCATCCTCTCAAAAATACATAATCTTACACAGCTTCATCCTCTCACAAATACATGCTCTCAGACAACATTATCCTCTCATAAATACATGCTTTCACACAACTTTATCCTCTCACAAATACATGCTCTCACACAACTTTATCCTCTCATAAATACATGCTCTCACACAGCTTCATCCTCTCACAAATACATGCCCTGACACAACTTTATTCTCTCACAAATACATGCCCTGACACAACTTTATTCTCGCACAAATACATACTCTCACACAACATTATCCTCTCATAAATACATGCTCTCACACAACTTTATCCTCTCATAAATACATGCTCTCACACAACTTTATCCTCTCATAAATACATGCTCTCACACAACTTTATCCTCTCATCAATACATGCTCTCACACAGCTTCATCCTCTCACAAATACATGCCCTCACACAACTTTATTCTCTCACAAATACATGCCCTCACACAACTTTATTCTCGCTCAAATACATACTCTCACACAACATTATCCTCTCATAAATACATGCTCTCACACAACTTTATCCTCTCATAAATACATGCTCTCACACAACTTTATCCTCTCACAAATACATGCTCTCACACAACTTTATCCTCTCACAAATACATGCTCTCAGACAACATTATCCTCTAATAAATACATTCTCTCTCACAGCTTCATTCTCTCATAAATACATGCCCTAACACAAATTCATCCTTTTGTAAAGACTTTGTTTTACACAGCTTCATCCCCTCATAAAAAATTAAAAGCATTCATACTTTCTTAAAAACTTGCTCTTACATACACTTATCCTCTCACAATTACATGCTGTCACACAAAGCTACATCCTCTATTTAAGACATGCTCTCATATAACCTAACCTTAGAAATTCCCCCTTTAACAGAGCTTCACCCTCTTCCAGACACACTAACCTTCTTCCTTTCCTAAGACACACACTGGCAAAGCATTGTCCCTAAATTTTAAAAATGTATCTTCTGTCTTCTAAATAATTTCAATACCTGGTTATGAATGGTGTTTCAATAGTTTTTTTTTTTTTTTTTCATCTCCTAAAAGGCATGATTTTTTTTTTCCTCTATAAATTTATAGTCACTAAAAATCATAAAAATTTAAAGTTACATACAAAACATTTGATAATATAATATAAAAGAAAGTGTACAGACCCTTTTGCAATATTTTACAAGGCATGGGAAGCCCTACATTTAAAAAGGATGTGTTTTATTATTTTAAATAATATTTTGCAAAATAATATAAAATAAATCTTAAGTGTTTAGAGAGACCAATTTTGGGGAGTGTATCCTAATAAAACATAAATATAAATGAACATATTAAAATTTTACTTACCTTGCCTGACAAATGTTTGATTTACATCCAAAAGTATGTCACAACCTTCCACGATCATGCGCTCAATGGCCAGATTTTTACGGATATTTTCAGTTTCACTTACTTCATCATGCATTATCTGATGTTTGTAATGAAAGAAATGTAAATCATAATATTGATAATTAAGTCCAAAAACAAGAAAAAAAACTAATGGTTAATTACTTGACAGATAAATTCTAAAAATAAAAAAGCAATGTCTTTGAAAGTCCAGATAAAAAATTAATAGCTAGACGAGTAACAAAATTAGGGTTGATGACTGGGGAAAAAAATATACTCTTATCTATTTTTCTACAAGTAAGAAAAAATATGAAACCTCAAGTAGCTTAACTAAAAGCGCTTACTCTTGATAATTCTTCCAGTTTGCTTTTGGCAAACTCCAGACTTTCTCTTTCAACATGATCATGGGGTGTATGGGCCAAAAGTTCGTGTAAGGTGATGATGTACCTTGGAATCTTAATGAAACAAAAATTAATACACCTTGCAAAAACAAATTTAATCATAATTTAAAGATTAAAAAAAATAATACCCACAATATGTAAATATTGAAAGTGTAATATTTCTAAACAAAAATGAATTAAAGCCTACCTAAATTTCCTAAAATGAAATGGAAATCAAGCTTCTGGACCCTAAAAAATTTTAAAATAAATAAAGCTCACTAATAAAAGTTTTCTTACCTGATGCATAGGATATGTAAGAAATGTCTCCAGGGTCCGCCCTTCACAAGCTGGTTTCTCCTCATACCGCTTCAGCAAATTATTAAATTCAAATTTCTGCTTGTACTCAGCAAGGACCTGCAAACTGTAATGATGGTTCCTGACATATTCTTGGTAGATGCTCAGCATGGGCAGTAGCATATCAAACAGATCACCTGTCGGAAATTGGATATATAATAATATTACACTTGGTAGTAGTTTCAACACACACACACAAAAAAGACTTAAAAACAAAGACTTGATAAACGTTACAGTTCCATTGAAAAGAACTGCAAATATGTTGCCTCTCCATTTTAAAATAATAAATATGAAAATTCCATAATTAAAAATAGGTCTCATGAACTTTCAACTAAAAGTAGATTAGGAACCAATTATCTATATAAATAGATCTTCCATGGTCAGTACATAACAAATCACTTGTGCAACACTAGACTTCAGTTTTGATTGTTTCAAAATTAGCGTTTAGTCATCTGTAATATAATCTTTTGAGCTAAAACTATTTCATACTATTTCATACATGCTAAATGAGAGATTGTTTATTTATCATATTTCTAGAAAAAGATAAAAAAAAAAAGAAAAGAGACTTACCAAAAAAAACAAACAACAAATTTAAAATATGCTTACAATATAATATATTGAATTCTGAGCACTTTTATTGCCAAAGGCTATGAAATGTATACAGATAGAAGTAAAATGCATTAAAAAAAATTTTGAAAACATTTTCTACGCAGACATCTTTAAACAAAAAAAATGCAATAGGGGTTTACAAAAAAAACAACTTCATAAAACAAATTATTAATTAGAAAGATTTTTTTACCATTTTCTTAATTTTTTAAATTCTAAATTATTTATAAAAATATTTAATCTCCAATTTAACCAGAATGTAAAATTACTTTTCAAACAAAGCTGTCAAATGCAGGTAAAGAAAACCTGGTCATGAAAATTAAATTGTAAAGGAGATAATGTGATCTCCCATAACCATCTTTCTTTCATTTAAGTACATGTAAATGCTGTGGTCAAGGATAATTTGAGCAGTAAATGTGATTATCAATGCTAATTTGAATATAAAATGTGAAAATGTCAATGTACCCCAAAAATTAATTGTGTAAAAACTCCACAGATGGATTTTTATTAATGTAAGTTTAACACAAAATAATAAATTATAAATTAAATCATTTCTTTTAAATTTTAGACAAGGGAAAAAACTATTAAATTAAAATGAAGTAACTCAAATTTTAGTTGCCTCCAATTTACTAACTACTAAGAAAACTTATGAGTTTCAATTATTAGAAATTTACTTCATACTGAAGAAGACATAACAAACCTAAGACCAAGGTAGGCCAATTTTCAAGTCGAGCTGTCAACCCTTTTAAGAAAATTTGGTGCAGAAATAATAATGTTTCACTGCAAAAGAAAAATTTCATTTAAAATTTAGTTTATTTAAATATTATCTTAAAAATGACTAAATCAATTAATCAAATACCTCCTAATCACAAATCACCATTATGAATAAATTGCCGTAATTCTCTTTAGGACTAAGAAGTTAATTAATATTATGTACACTTTACATAAAACATTTATGAAAAGCCAACCTATTTAAAAATATAGAATTAACATCTTCATGACTAATAGGTGGTTTCTTTGAGCTTGCAGCCATGCGGAGAGGTCTCAAAAAACATGTAACTAAACAAGAAAGTTGTCTGTTGTATTCTTCTTCACATTCAACCATACTGTAAGAAAATGAGAGAAAGGTGTATCTATAGATTTCACATATTGAAATTTATTGTATTACAATTATTTGATCACTACTACATAGAAATTTAAAGCATCTAAAGCTGAAAAATAAAATTATCCTTCAAGCAAAAAATTAACATTTCTCAAGTTAAAAAATTATAATTGAAAGATAAATAATAAATTAATTTGTTAAGTACCTGAATACTATACTGTTTCGTTTCCGCATACTCTCTGCATGTGGGGACCGAATGTACAACTCTACTATCTGCTTCCATCTACGGCGGCACAACCATCCTCTGAAGAAACTTTGCACCTAAAAGTACGAGATGGTAAAAAAAGTGGACCAGTGCATTGTCTCTTGGTTAAAAATATTTCTTTGTTTGTTGTGTTTTTTTTTAAATTTTGGTACTCAACCAATAAAGATTGCTGTGTGACCTAATAGAGACATGACCAAAAATAAAAAACCAATTACAATTGGCATAGTTTTTAAAAATTAGAAAAAAGATTTCCTTATTAAAGAAATCATTTTAAGTTTTTTCATAAGACTTTGTAGTTTATTTTGCTGAATGTTAGGTTTCTTTGGGTAGTTTTTTCACATCACTCTAAGTTACAATTTTAAAAATATTTTTAAAAAAAGATTGAAAGATTCATATAACATCAATCACTTGACAGGGCTTAAAATTTAATTACTAAGTAAAAGTTAAATTTTAAAAAAATGTTATTATCTATTAATCTTCAAAATTTATCTAAAAACATTTTTTACAGGTTATTTAACTAACACATTTTACCACTATGAAATGAAAGTTCCTCTAAAATTATTTTTGGCAATCATTTTTCATTTACCGAAAGTATGGCTACTTTTACAAAAAATCTTAATGCGTATATTTTTCACATTATGAAACGATTTTTGTTTATTAGAAAACAAATATTTCAAAATATAATAATAGACTTTTATCAAACACACTTTTTAAATATTGGCTTATAATTAGCCAAACATTAAAAATAAGAAAATAAACATTATGATGTTTCCTTGGTTAAAACTTTGAAAATAACTGTTAAAACTCCTATATGCTAAATTTATACAATTACATAAATATATTCAAATATTATACCTAAAGCAGAACATAAATTCCTTCATTCCAAAGAATAGTTTCTTAGAAAAGGAATGTAAGTACAAATAGTCTTTTATGACTATACAAAGTTTCCAAAATAACTTTGGACTAAAATAAAATAATCTTTCCTTCCCAATTCTTCAGGGTATTTTCTGGCATGATAAAAGTGCTACATATCTTTCCAAAGCTTATAACACATGAATATTGAAGAACTAAGCCTCTTGACTGTCACTTATTGAGTGTTCAAATTGTGTCCACACAAAACAGCACAAAGTTTTAAGAACAATGACAACAATATGCTAAAGGCCAAACAATGCTTGTTTAAAAATAATTTTAAGGTGACTGGATGAAGAGTTTGAAGTAAGAGAATCAGCATCTTTTGTTTTAAAAATGAAAATAGTCACACACATCTACAAGTGCACTCTCTGGTGTAGTTGAAGGCTCTAGAATTTGTTGCACAACAAAAGTGTGGCCTTTTCACACAAAAAAGTGCTGCATACAAAATGATGTGTGCATAAAATTTGGTAGCTTTATAAAATAAACAGCATTATTTTTCAAATTTAAAAATTATTAAGACTAGATATTGTTTGAAGAGAGGATAACGCACATAAATACATAGATTGTTTCATCATTTTGACTCAGTTAAAAATTCTAAGAAGTAAGTTGTTTTTTTTTTAAACATTGTATACATTACTGAAAAAGATAAAAATTTATGGTAAGGTACATCAACTGTAAATTTGATTTGGGAATTTTTAGGGAAAACAACAATAGGCAGAGATATCAAATTTAATCCACTAATGGACCTCCATCCTTTATGAATGGTTCTTCAACTTATTTGTTGCATTTATCCCCCCTTGCCTTCTAGAAGAAACATTAATAAGTTGACAACAACAATCTAAATGTTATCTTTCTGAGCAGCATTGTAGCCTACACATAAAAGCAAATCTACTGAATAGACTCTTATTTTTTTAAATAATTCTTTATGGATTTTCTTCTTAAACAGGCAAAAGTTGCACAAAATTTAGTAAAAATATAGATTTATTTATCTTAAATATATATATATATCTTACTTATATTAAATTTATTCTTTTATATTTCTTTAAATTTACAACCCCAAAGATATTTTTAGTTATAATTTTTTTTTAAATAAATAAAATAGCAAAAACAATTATAATAGTACCAAACTTTGAGAAATTAATACTTAATTTGTTTTAAAATACTGTAATATGTACTGTTTAATTATACCTTATTAGAAGCAAATTATTTAGAATTTAAATATCCAGGGATTTGTTATCATTATGTCTTAACATAAATTTTGTTTAAGTTAAAATAACATTTTGTAAAAAAAATATGTTCTAACAATTTGAAAAAAATATAGAAAGAAGTTTTTTTTATAAACTATATTTTAAATATCTCCTATTCTTCCCCATGCAAAATTTAACACATCAGATAAATCTTGAGATCCATAAAGAAACACTGGGTGAGCAACAGAAAGAGAAGGACATATACTAAAACAGGTTATGAATACCATTTTAAAGGACATTACCTAACATTGCTATGGTGTTTGGTACATGAAGTGGATGACAATTAGGCTAGCAGGTGGTGAAAAAGACCTAGGACATTAACAAACAGTACAACAGAAATGACCAATCTAATAAAACAATGACTGTGTTGGATAACGTACTAAAAATTGTGTACTTAAATTTGGATTGAGGTAGATTTAATTGGTATTGGGATATGTTTAAGTTGGCAGGCATGAATTAACTTATATGCAACAGCCAAATAATGTCATGCATGATCTCTGCATTTCATTTATAATGATATTTTCCATTAATAAAGAACTAATTGAACACATCATGTGCATAAGCAAAAAATATTTATGTTTGAAATGAACTTGATTCAAATATAGCAACCCAATCATTATAGAAAGAAATGCAAGAAGTAAAAAGAAATTTCCCAATATTTGTAAATTAAATTTGAACACAATATTTTTTTGACATACAATTACTATTAAAGTTCTCTCTAGTGGTGCAGTAACTAAGACATATAACTACAAAGTTTACTCATTAGACATAGAATTACAAAGCCACACTGGACGCATCTAGCTATTACATGAAACAAAACTCACCGATAAAAACTGGCAAGGGGGGAACGGTAAACAGAAGATAAAATATCGTGTTAGCCAATACGCTAGACATTTTCCAAGGCAAGGGGTTAAGGGGGCTTGATAATAATAACGGGGGTTCAAAATTTTGGTCCTGTGGTTTCGAATAATAACTCCAGATCACTTTGAGTATTATTTTTCCTGAATACCTATATTTTCACAATATAGAATTAGTACCAATGTAATAAAGATATGTATAAAAATTAAATTCTTTAAAGATGTCTTGTCAATTAATTTTTAATAAAAACATAGTAATTCATATTTTTAAGTAAAACAAATAGTAAAGCTTCTTATATTATCCACAATAGAAAATAGCTGTAGTAATTTCTTTTAATTTATTCTTATATTTTATAATTTAATAATTTCAATCAGTTTGATATTTTTATTTTTCTTATTATAAAAATGGATAAATATTTTTTACCACCCTTGCCTTCCTTTATTTTCAAATAAAAACTCTGCTGTCACTCAATCTATCTCCAATGAAAGCAATAATCATTTTAGTATAGATTTTGTCTCCTTTCGTCACTCCTAAATTTCTTAAAATTTAAAAGTAATTTAATAGAAAATTTATTGGTCTTTTATAATTATTTAATGTCAAGTTCACGTAAATATACTTTCAATTTACGCTTGGGATATTTGGTTTCTATTGTCACCTGAAGATAACAAAAAAATAACATTGAAAGTTGTTTTTTTAAATACTCTTTTTATGTAAAAGATTATTAATTTTTTAAATTAAAGAAAAATTTTCAAAAGGATGATGAAACAATCTATGATAAGTAAATTTTTATCTTACAAAGATACTATTTTCAATCAGCTAGTGATAATACCAATGGTGTAGTCATGTCAGATGCAACAGAATAAACAATACACCCTCTTGTCAATAAATGACAGTTCCATATTGTATCAATCTTTAAATATACAAATTGTAAACAGCTGACTCATCTAGCAGTCAGCGACAATTTTTCAAATTATAATTCAGAAAATAATCATATGTGTATGCCACTGTTATCACAAGAATGTTGTAAGTCATCCTTATAATTATTATGACTACACCAGAAGAAAAATTAAAGACTCACTAATTTATTTAGGGAAATTTTTATAAAAAAAAACAAAATGTACTAAAGTGATTATTTATAGGACATGAAAAAATAATCAGAAGGTATTTTCATCATGTAAACAAAATAGATATAATAGCAATCATTTATACTAACTATTCACAATATTTTGCAATATGGTGTTACTTTTCCAACTATGCTTATATATTTTTTCTATTCTAGCACAGTGACTAGAGATTTGGGAGAAAAGTGAAATACATTAACAATAAAAAGATTCTAAATAAATTAATCGATACATTATGAACCCACACATCATATTTTTTAAAACATTGTAACAAAAAAAAAAACAACATATTTTTATTAATCCTACATAAATAAATAAGAACTTTGTGAAACATCAAACTGAAAAGACAGTTTAGACAATTGATAGGCCACATGTGATCTTAAAACTAAACACATATTATGGAGGAAATAAGAATTCAGCAAAACTATTCTAAATGTCAGCTCAGAATCTATTACATATGCTCAATAACCAATTAAAAATGTAAACCAAACACCAGGCACCTAAAATGTCAATAAAGAATGAGAAACAACAAAACTTCATTGCTGTATTTTATATTGTAGTGATACATTCTATTTATTTTTAAAAAAATAATAATAATGCTTGAGTAAATTAAAATAAAATATTTAATTATATTTTTAAGAAAAAAGTGTAATGTGAAACAGATTTCTTTTGCTTTACATAAGTGTGTGTGTTGAATCTCATTGTCTGATATATATCTGCTTCATATTTAAAGAAGCAGATACATCATCACAAATAAATTTTTAAAAGCACATGTAGTGTCCTAGAAATGCGTGTAACAGATTTAGTGTGATAATATCTGATCTCTCTTTAATATCCTTAGGTGTGGAGTCTATGTTGGAAAGGCAGGCAGCATTCCAACAAAACCAAATGAGAGCCAAATTCTAATACCTTATGAGGAAATATATAAAATATTGGTGTATCATAAGGAATCAATAAGAATAGAGGCATGCAGCTCTAAACGTATGGTAGAGTTTACTTACTAACAATTTAATGTGTTCATGCGACGTAGGGCAGTTGTTTGACTTATTCATTTTGGGAATTTTTTGTTTTTTAAATAGAGTACAAGTTATATCTAAGAAAACCATATTTGGTATGGGTATGAATGATTAAGGTATTTAATTTCTTCATATTTGGGAATATAAATTTATTTGCCTGCCTTCCATTGTGATTCTAACTATGCAAAACAACACAAAAGGAATCAAGGAGATAGCTAAGGCAGGCAGAAGGAGTAAATGAAAGACCCACTGAGACTGCAACCTTTTTAATTTTCTTCAGGTCGTCTGTTTCTTCATCTACTTTGCAATGATTTCCGTATACCTCCTTTTTAAATTTTTGTAGCTGAAAAATATATATACATTTTAAATTAGGAATAATTCAATTTCTAAAATAAAAGTTATAATAATAAAAGATTCCGTGCCCATAGAATTTTATAGGGTGCAAAAATTATTTTTAGCTTTTCAATATTGTCAATAACAATTAACAGTAACAGTAATAATATTTATTTCCAGAGGATGTTTTTTAATAATACAATATTTACAATATTTAAACCTTATTAACATTATTTAACATGGTGGCCTTATGACTTTCCATCAATTAATACTGTCAGCTAAATAAGTATGGTGCAAGAACGATTATAATTCAAATATTATAAAAGGTAAATCACAAACTTCTTCTTTGAGTTTTTTCACTTCACACGCAAGCTCTTCCGTCTGCTGTACATAGTGCCACTTGGCCTGACGTTCGCTGTCGAGAATTTGGAGAAGATGAAGGTGTTTCTGTTCCAATTCTTCCTTCTGCTCTAAAACTTTGCTGTAACTTTTAGGGAAAATAAGGCAAAAATATATAAAATAACTTCTTATGGACAGTAGAAATTACAAAGAATTTTTTTTACTGGTGCTTACGTTATAAAATATTTATTTCTTGCAAGTTAAAAAAAAGGATACATTTTTTTTTTAATTAAAAAATAACAATAGATCTAATAGTTTTAAAAATATCGTTTCTTGTGAACTAAAAATGGAAGACTTCTTTCGAGCTCAGAAATATATATTTTATATATCAGATAATTATAAGCAATTTCATTGTTTGGGAAGGTTGGTGGGAGGCTGTCTGGGGTGAGATAAATTCGCATGCCAATTTGATTTTTCTGCATTATACTGCATTTCATTGTAAAGATAAAAGTGTGATGATTGCAATTTATTTGTCATTTGCTTAAGTAAAATAAACTATCCTAAACGGTATAGCTTATTGTTGATATTTACATCTTGTCATATCTTAACTTAAAATGTGTTATGGCATTCAGGCCTGGATTAACCATTAGACAAACAAGGCACGTGCCTAGTGCACCAAGCGTTTGGGGGGGGGGCGCACCACAAGTCCTCACTAATAATCTGAATATTGTCCGTTTATCCCCACGTAATGGAGATGACATTAGCTTATCGTAAATATAATATTGAATCGTACATTTTTTAACTTTGGTCCCACAACCTGAAGTGTAAAAATGCCTCGCACTCTCGCACCCAGTTATTTTGCAATTTGTTGGTCTTTTTGGAGTTTAAAAAAAAATCTTATATTTTATAAGATAAGTTTGCGTTACGTAAATTGATAATCATGAACAAAGCACTAATCCTAAAGACTGCATGTTAAAATACCTCGCTTGTCGACAATGGTCGGGTATAGATCTACTACAAAAGCTAGAAAAGCAACAAACATGGTACAGTTACTGGGAGCATGTTTTAAGGCAATCACTAGTGGTTATCTGTACTATAAAGCTGATCGTAGTTTGGCTTAAAGAGGGTCACATGAAAAAAAAAATAGGATCTTTAAAAAATGGGAATCTAGGGTTGATGGAGTTGGTCAGTCAGTTTGATCATTTTTTACATAACGAATTGCGAAATATGGAAATTCTGAAGAAAAAACAACGAAATACTGTTTTTGTATATAAAACTAAATATGATATATGTAAAAATCTAATTGAAATTATGTCCAAAAAAGTCCATACAGTAATTGTAGATGAAGTGAAGGCTACCTGTTATTTCAACGTGTCAGTAGACTCCACGCCCGATATTTCACGTATTTCACGCTAAGCACTATTTGCGATATGTGGTAGTTAGTTAGAGAGCACAATGGGCCCATTTTTACTTGAAGCTGCAATTTCACGCAGGTGAAGGTATGGCTAAGCAAGTGTTGCAGTAATTACGCTAGTTTTGCAATATTGAATTGTTCGAAATGCAGAGGTCAGTCCTACCATAACGCAGCTACTATATCTGGGTGCTACACGGGTTTACAGAAAAAAATTCTAGAGGAAAATGAGTGTGTTTTATAAATAACACGAGCTAGTCATTCACTAAATCTGTTGACTCTTGTAATATAGGCAGTAAACTTCTTCTATACAGTACAATTGATATATACTTTTTTTCTAAGCTTCAACCAAAAGATGGAAATTTTGAAAGTATGCCTTCTCAATGAAAAGCTGGGAAAGTCAATTTCCGATACCCGATGAGTGGGCATGCTATTGCAACTGAAGCTATTCTAAAGTCTCCTTCTCTGATTATAAAAGCGTTAGAATGCTTACAATTACAAGAAGACCAGCCAAAAGGAGGGACACCAGAAGAGAAGCAGAAAACATTGAAAAGAAGATCCAATAATTAGAAATAGCTATTAAACCTGTGTACATTTTCACAGGGTAAGGCAATCTCTACAAAATGAGCGTGTGAACTTTAAACACGATGGGTGATTTGTACTCTTCACTAGCAGATCACTTGCAGGTATCTAAGAATGAATTTGAAAGATTTGAAGAAGCTGCAAAAGAAATAACACCAGGTGAAGTTTATAAGTCAACTTTGACCCGTAATCGCAAATGAAAGACAGTAGTCATTAATGGGGTATCTGTGAATGCCTGTGACAAATTTCGTATAACTGCTTTCTACGCCATTGATGACAAACTTCAGACAAAGATGAGTAGACGTTGACATGTATATAATGATAAAGTAGTTCAATGTTCCAGTTTGGTCGATGTACCACAAATTTATCAGTGTTGTGAAGGACTTATACATGATTCTCCTAAAATCTGAATAATAATTAATATATCTGAACTACAACAGTCCCATTTATATTTTATCCACAAGTTTCGTGCAGCAAATTCTGAAAACAACCCGCCCAGTCATGTGGAATTATACCAGTAATAGATAGAGAAAACATCGAGTGTGCTTTTCCAAATGTAGAAATCGACTAACGCATATTTTTAACATGACTGGATAGGAACTGTTCAACTGAACGCTATTTTTCTCAGTTGAAACGTGCTAAAAAAAATCCAAGTAGATCGACAATGAAACAAGAAAGGCTTGTATTCTGTGACGTAACACAGCAAAGTCGTTTCTGCTAAGAAATAAGGAAGAAAAACCTTTTTGATTACTTAAGTACGTCTAAATAAATAATAATAATAAGAGGGAAACGTGTGAAAATAACTACAAAAACATAAAGTATAAAAAATTGTAGGAAAATAAAATATTATAATTATTTTCTGAAATTTAAATGGAATTTTAATAGATCTGATTAATTTTAATTGATTAAAAATAAAAAACGATTAATTAATCGTTAATTTACGCAGCTCTAATAATCATATTTTGGTTACGTAGCAACTTCTAAATAAATAATAATGATACGATGGAAAAGTATGTACATAACAAAAAATTAAAAATAATTAATAAATGGGAATTTTTTTTATAAATATTAATCGAATTAATATTAATCGAATTTCACTCGATCAAATTAAATTTAATCGATTAAACTTTTAACGATTATTCTATTAATAATCATTAATTTCTGCAGCCCAAGTAAATTGTAAAATGTAATAACAAGTACAGTATTTGTGTTAAGTACTCTGTTAAAGTTTAAGTAAACGTGATATTTTTTGTGATGTTCGCCTAAAAAAATTTAAAAAGCTTTATATCACTTTTTTAATGGAATGATTAAGTTGTAACTGCAATTTTTACTTTTGCACCGGTGGTTCAAAGGTTAAGCCTGCCCTGGTATGTTGTTACAATGTTTGACTCGGGCAATGGAAACAAGTTTAATTGAAAAATGGAAAGAGTTGACAAGTTAAGTATACTAATGTTATCAATAGTAACATATTTAACAGTGGCGTAGTGAGAGGCGGCAAGTGGGGTGGGGTCAAATGCCCCCAGGCGAGACTTTGGTGGGGGCGGCTAATTTCTCGACGTCATTCAGCTACAAAAGTACATAAATAAAAATGCAAAAAGAAATTGATAAAAGAAATAAAGGAAGTATCGTAAAATATGTAAACATGTCAGCTGCTAAAAAACTTCATACTCCATTTTCAATATATTTTTTTTCCTGATACTTATGCTACTGAACTAAAAAAATCAAGAGGCTTTATTAAGCTGTATGAGAACTTGACAATGATATGTTGGTAACTTTATTCTTCAAATTAGACATGTTCTCCTGTTGTAGGTCAAACATTATTGTACCCTATCAATTTCAAATATGAGCTAATAGAATAGTTGGGTAGCATTTTGTTGGGGGCATCTGAAACTACGCTTTTTATAATATTTTAAACATGAAAGAACGTTAAAAAATGTTTAATAACATTATAAAAAATACATGGTAAAATAAATTTAGGGTAAATATACCATGGAGCCATTTTGAGCTTATTATGAAAGTTATAATTGAAGCTGTCAGAGGCTTAAGAAAAGCTTAGCAAACAAACAGACGTAGGAACTTTGCTAGTTACAATGAATATTTCTTTCCAATTTTTTTTTTTTTACATTTGAAAACATGTAATATCCGGAAATATGTATTATATAAAGGAAAAAAGGCCGAAATTAATAGATATACGTGTATGGTAATTAAATGCTTTGCAGAAGCTACTCACAGATAAACTAATGTAATACTTTTAGTACGGTTTGCCTTTCAGCAAAATTGTATGTGGATATATAATCATTTTAATTGAATCTTCTAGCCAAAGAACAAGTGAGTATGTTTGGGCGATGTTTTGACGAAAACAACCTGCATAAGATGAGGTTACTGTATATCGCATACCCACACTATGTCGCTGAATCTGGTCCTCATCAAGTTATAGTTCGCAGCAGAGGAGGAAGATAAATGGTCTTGAGAATATCTGAGTAGTCCACTTGCAAAACCTACAGAGTCACTTTTTAGAGTTTTTTACTATAGGCATTTATCTTTGAGTGACTAAGAAAATTGTGTAGATCTGTTTCAAATGTTTACCAAAGAAATACATCTTATTTAGTGTTTTAAATGACTAAATTTAAAGAATAATGAAGCGTTTTACCATTTGATTCAAAAAATAGCAGTAACTCATGAAAATCGACTTTGTAAGTTTTGCAAAACCTTATTTGTGAAAATGCCGAGACGGTAGTCTAAGAATAACGTTAATCAACCGGTCCTTCAAATTATGGTTATTTATTTATTATTATTTTTGTTAGTGGGCTAATACAAATAGGATTGCTGCATTTAGGTCCCATGGAAAATCAGCCTCATCAAAAAAGCCACAACCATTAACCTTCTGAAATTGATAACTTAAATAAATAAGCATTTTATTAATTTATATTTCCAGCATTTTGCGGAACAGACAGGGTGCTCTCTGTTATGGTAAAGAATAGGCATGTCAATAGGTCACCGATACACGTTGCGTGCGATTACCCAGGTAGTAAAATTGCGCCTGGGTAATCATGAAAATTTGTCTGTAATGTCTATATTAGACATACAAACAAATGAATTTTTCACAGCATTAGAAGAAATTCACTATTTCTCAGTCTCACATCAAAAAACACACCAGTGCTCATCCTCGCCCCTAAAAATAAATACTGCTCAACTTCATGCCCAAAAATCAACAGAGATCAACCTATAAACCAAGACACGCCACTACTCAACCAAAACCTAGAAAACCATCAATGTTTGAAGTAAACTTCCATCGCACACATATAAACGTCATTGTTAAACCTCATTCAAAAACACACCATTGCTAAGCTTAACATAAAACACACCTCTGCTCCATACTTACACAAAAAGACACCACTGCTAAATATAAGCCCAAAGCACTAAACTATTTAACTTGAAAACAAAACAGACCTCTGCTTTAACCTAATCCTTAATCACACCCTTGCTAAACCTTATTCCAAAACACACACCCTTTGTAAACCTAAACCCAAAAACACAATACTTCTAAACCTAAGCCCAAAATCACACTTCTGCTCAACATAAACCCAAGACACACCTCTGCTAAACGTATCTTCAAAATTAAGGGGAAATAAGAAAGAAAATAAAAGACAAAAAATTAATAATTAACACCACCACCGCCGCTCTGTTCAACAAGGAAGACCATTACCACGAAACCTTAGCAAACGCCCCACCCTACCTGGCACGTTTGATAGCATCGATCCAAGCGTTACATTCAGCCTCCGAGTCACTGCGCAGATCGTACTGTCTCTGGCCTTCTATCTTGTATGTTATCGTAAAAGCATACTGAAAGATAGAAAATAAATGCGAACATAATGACTGGAATCAAGTTAAAATTTGATAATTTACAGCTTCTCAAAACTTCCGTATTTTTAACAAAATAAATAAATACGATAATCCGATAATATAAGCAATTTAATTTTTTGACCGTCATTTTCCATTCATTTTTTTTAAATTTTCAAGTATATGACAAATTGTTAAGTTAGTATTATGTTTTAATTCTGATCAGATATGTATTCTTGTGAAGACTAAAGTTTGGTGCTTTTAAAAAAATTCTTTTTATAGTTTTACGTAATTTCGACGCCACTGACTTTTAATCCATTTAGCTAAATATTAAATGTACAGTTTCCTAACCCACGCATTTAACCAAGCATCCAGGCATAGTGATGATATTACGGCTTGGCACGGCCTCCGCGATCAATGGCATGTTTGCACAGCATTTTTGAACCAGAAAAAAATAGTAGATTTCTCGACTTCTCTCACCGAGTAACGTATTCTTAGCGCCTTTGCGTAGGCAATTATAAACGTGTACGTAGAGATAGAAAATAAGTTCTCTCTTCAACTTCCAAGTGGAGACAGAAGAAATTCTCAACATCGTTGTTTTGTTGTCTTGTTGGCTACACAAATCTCCGTTAATCAACAATTAAAACAAAGTAGATCATCTTTGCCTTAAAGCTAGGATAATTCAGACAATAAAAAAAGTATAGGACTGGTCATAAATTATATCCTATAGTACAAAGCAGTTTTTATTTTAAAAAAACTTCTAAAGCCAATTTCAATTATAAAAATGAAACTCTAATACTTAATGAATGCGGTTTCCATCAAAGTTCTAAATAATTTCCACCACATTTAAGTTTGCCAGGTGTCAATTACTTGTCAACGTTTTTCATATATTGTTCACATTTGAAAACAAAATAGTGAACAAAAAATGTCTCGATGCAGTGGTACATTATCCGAAGCTGCACAGTCTATTTTGATGATAAGGATAGGAGAATTTTCATATATTTCAATGAATCAAAGATCGAATATTCATTTAAATCTTTGAAAAAAAACTTTAAATGAATTTTCAGCGTCCTGAGAAATTTGTGGACTGATAAAAGTAACCGATTTTTTTATCAATCAGTTCGAAGTGAGCTCTGTGTGTGTGTGTGTGCGTGCGTGCGTGCGTGCGTGCGTGTGTGTGTGTGTGTGTGTCTATATATATATAATAATAATAATATCTTTAATAAAATCTAATGTTATCTAAGATATCTCAACAAGGAATCACTAATTCTTTCATTTCAGTACAAACACAAAGAAGTGATCTGAGCTGCGCAGTCAAATAAAATTGCAAACGAGTGCAAAATAAAATAATATCATATATTTTATGTTTTGAATTTCAAGTAAAGTTTTGGGAAAATTATTTTATTACGTGTTAAAATGTTTATAAGAAAATAAAATAATTTATTGTGTTAAAACATTTTTTTCCTTTAAAAGAAACACTGATTTTTTAAAAATAAAATATATTATTGTTGTCTACGTTAAATAGCCATTATCAACATACTTAAGTCGATTTTATGTCCAATAACTTAAACTGCGTCAACTTGGTTTATAACAACAAATAAATCAAAATTTCCCTCAATTCTTTGTGTCTTTTGTGTCGCTGAGATTTGTTGAGATGTGAACAAAAACAAAATTGCAATCGAAGTCCATTGATATATCCGTCCACCAGAAGACCATGCAAATAGACTGACTTTTGAGCTATATAATCTTAAATAATTGATAAAACCAATGGGGCAGCAGGTGACGATGAATCACTTCCCGGTGATTCCGGTGTTGCACGCGTAGCTGAAAAACTAGAAATGTCACATTTGCTCGGCAACAAGGAAAATCAAATTTGAAACCCAATTACTCTTAAAGAGCTCACGGTTGGAAGGAGGAGGTGATTTACAAACGGGGAATATAATTGGAGGTCTGTGAGGGGTCAATGAGGCATACGTATAGCCTCTGTCATTTAAATCATCACTCCCGGTCCGCCCAGCAATAGGTCACCTTTTGATCAACATTTTTAATCTTTTAAGTTTTTTATGAAGTGAATTGTTTGATAACATAAGTTAAAGCTCTTATAAAGTAACTCTCATCAATGCTAATCTTTTAAATTTCAAAACTAAACTTTAGGCTCTAAGACCATAACAATTCCATTTCGACTTCTGTATCGGGCCTTAGTGTAAAACACACCTGGAGTATCAATTATGTGCCATCAGAAATTTACAACGGTCCATATAATGACGCCTAAAATCAGTGGGGCAACGTTATCACGGCTGTGCGTGTAAATACTGTGCATTCCACGTAATAGCTTCCAATGTTCATATAATACTTCCAGGTCTTGAAAGCAATAATTTTGCTAACGACAAATTCTCTTTATTCGAAAATTCCTGCTTGCTGTCAAAAATTATTGAGCAAACCTTAAACGTTCTTTTAACGTAGGTAACCCCCACAACATGCGGGGTGCAGGAAATAAACAGAGGTTTGATTTCATGTTCTTGAAATTCCTGTTACTGTAGCAGCATGTGTCATCATCTTTTGGGCTGTGGCTCATAAAATCTTTATTAACGCGTCTTTTGTCAGACCTTGGGCACGAAATGAGAAGATGTGATGGCTGGCCGGTTCATTGTTTTTATCAAGCTTGGTTCCTACTGCATTTTCGGTAGCCAGATTTCGGTAGCGGTTACCCAGTTTTCAACCAGTTTACGCTTTAGGATGTAGCTCATTGGTGTGTTTAAACACCATTCTCGTTTAACAACGACAAACCTGACTGATATTTCCCGGGATCCACCATTTGTTATGGTGATTTGGCCGTTAATGGCACTCCATGTTAGGTGGCTTTGACTATGACCATCAAAGGTTTACGTTGCCCCTCATTTTCCATACCTTTTATAGGTATCTGTATTGTCATAAACAAAACGGGTCTATCATGCTTGGTTAGTAGAGGGTCTTGAGACCAGATAGTCAAGAAGAAAATGACGACGGTGGGAAGAACTGCTTCATTAGCCCGACGTACTTTAGTGAACGATTTTCAGGGATCTTCGAATCCAATGGTAAAATTGAATTTCGTAAACAAACAGATGGTGCTACAAACATGACATACTTCAGAAACTGCTCTGACGTATAAAAAAAAATTATTACTAAGAGATTGTGTCCACACATGATATTGTCGATACATAAAAAATAATAGCATGGAAAACTAAGACTTTTAAACTAGTAAGAATGCCCATTACACGATACATCATTTATTAATTTTAATTCCTCACGTATAGATTATTTGCCAGATATTTAATGATATTGTTGTGAGCTCTAGGCAAGAGTGATTTAAGAGAAGAGTTCACTTGTAAATAATTGCGGGAACTTTGGTAAGCCGTGAATTCATGAAGTTAAAGTAGAAGGCCCAGGGTTTTCAATAGTGTATAGATAGTGTGGTGTGGGGTGAGAGGGCTGATTAATATATGACGTGAGAAGACGGACTTTTGACGATGTTAAAATTATTAGAAATGTGTAAAGTATATGTTCGTGTCGAGATGATGTGATTAAAACTGTTTGAAATAATTCAAGTGTTGGTGAATAATTCCAACGTCCACTGTTGTACTTTGAGTTAACATTATCCAGCCGAGACTCTGTCAGAATGACTACGCTGGTTGATATCTGCGGTGAAGGGCGGACCTAGATCCCCCGAGACAACGAATCCGCCACAGTTCATATAATCATTACCTTATACAGACATGTCACAAGAATATTGACTTTGTGCATTATTGCTCTTGCCATAAGTTTCATACAATCACTACTTTATATAGACGTGTCACAATCGTATAGATAAGATACATGTATACCACTCTCTTTACCACAAGGTGAAAACTATCACTACATTATACATGTCACAATCGTATAGATAAGTATACAGGTACACCACTCGCCTTACCACAAGGTTCAAACTATCACCACATTATACATGTCACAAGGGTATAGATAAGATACAGGTATACCACTCTCCTTACATCAAGGTTCAAACTATAACTACATTATACATGTCACAAGCGTTTTGATAGGTGCATCACTCAGCTTGCCACAAGGTTCATACAATCACTACTTTATACAGTATTGTCACAATCGTATAGATAAGATACAGGTATACCACTCTCCTTACCACAAGGTTCAAACTATCACTACATTAAACATGTCACAAGCGTATTGATTGGTGCATCATTCAGCTTAATTGCCAAAAGGTTCATACAATCACTACCTTGTACAGACAGGTAACAAGCCAGCTAATAGAGTATCATTTTTTTGTCTTTCCCGGAACCTTCATAAACATTACAGGATATCTCCTAGCATAAGAAAACTACACACTTTCTCAAACTAACACTTCCCGCCTTCTTTTTCAACACACTCGCAGGGACTATTGAAACAATTAACAAAAAACCTCCGCACACAGTTCACAGCATAATTATGAAGAAAAATTGTTCATCCTTGACATTCGCCCAAAGAATGTTTGCCAATGTTTTCAAATTACGACGAATATATCAGAGAGAAGAATGTCAACGGACAGTTGGTAGCTTTAATTCAACATCACATCATTCATTTTCATAATCACTTGGTCTTTATTATCGAATTCAAGCCTTCAAAACAATAGATTAGATATGGAGCTATCATCAACCAACGACAGTAGCCTATCCAAGAACTACATTTTTTTATCCTTATCAATACCTTATTTTTTTATTTCTCTATAAAAAATAAATAAAAGTTATCACGCAAAAACATTTCTGTTTAAATTTTTAATGACACATTTGTTGATCAAAGACATTTTCTTTTGCCAAAACAATAGAAAATTCGCTATCGGTTTGCGCTTCAATAAATAAGGGGCTTCATTTTACTGCTATGTCAATTCAGCCAGATATCCTTCAATTTCTTTCGAACAGATTATATTACACTACAATATGTTTAATTTTATATATTCAGTCTCATCGGTGAAAGACTCCGGAGAGCTCTACACTAACCCACGCGCGTTGGCCCGGTAAAATATTAAAGCTACACTACTTGCTTTATAACAAAACCAGATAAAAGATTTCAAATTAAAATAAAAAATAATTACTTTAAAAAAAAAATTAAATTTCAATGGTAATTTATTGGAAGAACATCCACTAGTTTAATAAAAATTCCCCTACAATATTTGGATTCATGTAAAAATTATACAAACTCCCACTAAAAAAAAAAAAACAAATTACACAGACTATTTGTGTAAGGAAACAATAAATTAAAGCTTTATTATCAACTAATACAAATAATGGTAGACGTTTCGGCTCATGCCTTCATCAGTACAAAAACAATTACATGTACTTACATATATATTAAAATTAAAACATATTAAAGTCTATGTGATAAAATGAAAAGAAATGAAAGACAAAAATAAACACGGACATAGAATATAAGAAAAAGGAGGAAGTTGGTTTAGAGATTTTTGCCGTTAATATTTGTAAGTTTTTTTTTAATCCCCACAAACACATACACACTTTAAATTGTGAATGCAATTTAGCCATAACTATATGTGACTACAAATCATTTTGTCCCTTTTCCCATTCCCCGCCCCAACTCGTGATTCAATTAGCTGGTCGGAAAATTTGTCTGAATTTTTTTTTAAGTTTCGAATTTTTAAATAAAAATTATATTTATATTAAAATATAACCAAAAAAAAAAAAACTTTTATTTCAACGGCATAAAAACAAATATTTGGTTAATGAAAAGAAAGAGTTTCCATCACAGACATCAACAAATTGAAGGTGGCGTAATGAATGTCATTATTTCTGAGTTGATGGGCAACGTCTCTGATGTCTGGTAAAAAGCGGGGTTGGGGGGGGGTTAGAGGTTGGCTTGTTAAAAGGAGGGAGTTACGTTAAGAGATTAAGGAGATTTGTTGTTTAAGAAAGAAAGCTGCTTCTGCATTACAGTAATATTTTTGGACGAGTCGTCTTACAGCAAAGAGAGTTGTTTACGTCAGTAGTGTCGTGTAATTTGTCCATAAAAAAAAAATTAAAAAAAAAAAAAAATGTGACCGAAAACTTCCCCCAAAATTATTATTTATCTTATTTCTTCATCTTGAAGAGTCTCTTCGATTTATTCTTTTAAAAATTAAAGTTTTTTTAAAATTAAATTCTTCCCCCACCACCACCCCCACAATGTCGTGTTTAGACCTTGATATTGTTAATATACATAGTAAACTAGATAGTATTCAATTAAATGGGACTGCCAACTGTGTGACCGTAAATAATGTGGGACGTGGTGGTCGAGAGGCAGCGCTCTCGACTGTCATACCGATGGTCACGAGTTCGAATCCACACGAAAGTGAGGATTTGTTCTCGGGGCCTGAGGAGTCCCCGAGTCACCCAGCTCCGAATGGGTACCTAACTAGACAATAGTTAGGCGGCTGGGGTAATGCGTGGAACCCCTATAGCCGTGGCCTGTGACCGCTGCATCACTTGCCAACAGATCATCTCTCATGGTCTGTGGACGCAATTATCTTCTGCATAGAGGGAGCGTCTGTATATCTAAGATGGTTCTACAGTACATGGCTGGACACTGCGGCACGGCCCAATCAGACAGGGTCGACACACTGGCCAGGGCAGGCGCAGCCCAGCCCCAACCCGATAAGCCCTTGACCCAACTGGGGGTCAAGTCGTGGCTAAAAGACCATTTCCGAGAGAAATGACTTGAGGGCTGGAAGAATGGGAATACGGCCAGAAAGGTATACCAGAAACTGCCGCGACCGAGCAAAAGCGATGCCTGGTGGAAACTTGATCGTGGTAGTCAGTCCCTCATAACTAGAATGAGAACTGACCATTGTCCCATACGAAACTACCTATACAAGTTTGACACTAGAAGGGAACTGGCCTGTAGGTTGTGTGGCTACCCGGAGGAAACGGTGACCCATGTGCTAGAGAGTTGCCCCGGGTTGGACGGGGCCTTATTTGGTGAAGTTGCAACACCTGCAGAGGACTACCTCTACGGCGATGCCCGAATGCTGAGGCTCGCCTGCGAAAAATTGAACCGGCTCAACCCAACAGAGAATGAACATTCGTTAGTATATCTAAGATAAGATAATGTCATAAAAATAATGGTGCCGAGGGGCCGTCCATACAGTACGTCACGCTCCAGAGGGGGAGGGGGGTAAGAAAGTGTGACAGTTTGGGACAAGGGGGGAGGGAGGTGTTCGGCCATGTGTGACATCACGGTGTTTTATATTAAATTTTAATTATTTTGTTAGTAAAAAAAAATATTTTGTTCGAAAATGTGACATACTTTGGGGGGAGGGGGGTCTGAGATTAGTGACAGTTTGTGACAGGGGGGATGAAGTTAAAAATGATAAAAAAAATAGCGTGACGTACTTTATAGACGGCCCCCAAGGCCAGTGGCGTAGCTAGAGCTTTTGCCGCCCGGGGCGGACTCCAATATGCCGCCCTTTTAGGAGCCACTCATAAATGACGTCACGCACCAAGAGGGGGGAGAGGAGAGTCACACATATGACGTCATTCAAAACGTCCAACTTTAAATAAAAGTTCCACTTAAATATATAATTACCAACACTTTATTTAATGACGTTTTACGTGGTGTCATGCGTATTACGATATTAGAGTGAGTGCAACCTTACACTAAAAAACATATTTAAATGACCAAAAAAAAAATGATTTGAAACATGCACATTTCAAAAAGAAAATACGGCTTTTATGCTGGGAGGGGGGGTCTTTGTGACGTCACATTGAGGAAGTGGTCTAAGTTTTCATTTCGTAACTCCGTGTGACGAGGGGGCAGTGGGTAAAAAACCAGTCAAAATCACATGACGTCATTTATGGACGGCCCTTTAAGTCAATCATATGATGGTTTTTATAAATTAATGAACATGTATAAATAAATGTAATTGAAACGATGTACATTGTAAGAGGTGGGGGAGGATTTTACCATAGCATGCCCTATTTATGTAAGTATTAAATAAAAGGGGTCTCTCATGAGATGATTTACCCATATATACAAATTTATAAAAATACAAGATAATTGTTTTGAAGGCCACAGGAAAGTTATTGTAGTCGTTGGTCCCCCCACCCCTCAAATGAGACAAAACATATTCCAAATGTATGCCCCAAAACATTAACAATTAATATGCTTTTATTTTTAAATAAACGATTTTTTTTATAAACAAAGAAATTGTATACATTAGTATGTAAACACATTTTTCATTATTTATAAATGTACTTACTTACTTAGCTTTCATGGTAGAAAAATCATGTATTATGTTATCAAAATTTTTGTAATATCTTATTCTATGGACAATATTGCAAGATTGAATAGTCTTAATTCACTCATTGTGGAGCGAATATAATTTCTTTATCTTAACTTAAACTAGATACATTGATAGCAATTGTTGAAAAAATTCTTAGCCAAATTTTAATATTGGGTAAAGACTTTTCCAATCTATACTGTTGAATATATTTTAATAGATCAAGGGGGATCTCCCCCCGTTTTTTTTAAACGTAATGCCTCTTCTTGTTGTGTGGGTATAGCCGGGGCTGGTTTAGGCTACTGCAACCTATGCAGTCGGAGTGGGCCCCGCGCTTTCATTGGTCCAACCTATCTTAATTTTCGCTAATAATCCTTATTAATACATTATCCCTACCTAAACTGGGGCCCCGCGCAATCCTTTTCGCATACTAAGCTACATAGCGCCCCTCAAATGCTAAGACCACCCTGTGGAATGCCATAAAAACCTGGATCCTTTCTCTTTCAATATCGAAAAAAAATTATCATTGTAAATTTTTAAAAATGTTTGATATTCAAATTCATCATTTAGTAGGTTAGATGGTATTATACACGAATATTTCTTTGCAAGGACATGTAACTCATCAGCGCGTTCTTTTATTTTCTTTTATAATTACATCTATGGATAAAACATTTCTCAATGTACTTCTTGCTCTAAAGATTGAACGACGTCTAAAATTTTCCCCACTCATATTTTCTCCTTATTTCGGTGTTCAATTGATATCTCCAACTCTCTGTAACAGCGTTCTGTATTAGTACAATAAAAATATCTTTG